>JBBBDQ010001209.1:702500-930000 GCA_037127315.1 Ascarosepion bandense
GCTGTAAGGTGTTCCCTCTTTCTTTTTCTTTCCTTTTCTTTCAAAGTAACTGTGTTGTCCTGCTTGTGTGACATAGTGCAGAGCCATGTTGCTAGACCCATGGGTGCACTAACTCTTCAAAGCACTTGATGATTGAATCTGAGGCCTCGTGTGAAGATGAAAAGAGGTATAACGTCGCCGTCACAAGTGAGCTTTTGAAAAAACCTTGCTAATCACTATTAGACTCATCCAACTCTTTAGTAATCTTCTGCGCTGTCCTAAAATTGATACACAAACACTCTTAAATGTTCGTATTGGAACTTCGGGCGCAAATTCCAGTCAGTACTGCATGCCGCTTCTAAATATCGGGCCGATAGAATTACAGCTCTTTCTGTTACAGACGGTGCGCAACTAACTCCACTCTACTACAAAGTCAACAAAATCAGTAACTGTTGTGGGGTTCTCCTTTTTCATAAAAATGGATCTGTTCCAGAGTATGCTTATCCTACTGCTATAGAAGCGATAGATAGAATACCGCGTTTTCACAGAGAGGTATCCGGAGAATACGTGAGTCCAGAGAGAGATTGTCAGTCAGTACATAGTAGTCCAAAGAGGCTCTGTGCTCCAGTCATCGAGAAGATTATTACGCAGTATCCGTCAGCTTCCAGCGCGGACATACTCAGTATACTACGACTTCATTTTCAAAGACTTGTACATATACTTTTTAATAACCCGTATTCCTGGACTACTAATCTTCATTCAAGTCTGTATCCGTACGTTAATACACTTATTTTCTATCTCAATTACTGGTCGTTGTTAATTTATTTGTGTGGGACCCATCCCGGGATCCACAACAATAAGAAATCATTATACACGCCCAATAGCTGAGAGTGTTCTACTTCATTGATGAATGAAGCATGCGTAGATGCCAGAGTAACTCCTGTTTGCTTACTCTCTAGTTACTATATATATATATATACCGTGTTGTGGATAGAAGTGGAAATAGAAACCTTTGGAATTTACTATACATAGTTGATTCCAGATTTAGTTTTGATTAAATAGTAAATTTTTTAGAAGTTTCGATCTATCATATTCATAGTTACAGATTTTTCTAAAATTTCGAAATGTCCCAAATTATTTACCATCTCTTTATGGGAATTATGAAATAATATTTCACTCTTGCAATGATATTTTTACTGACATTAAATAGAAACATTATTTTAAAATGATGTATTATTGAACTGATTCTCTAATATTCTTATAGGTAAGTAAGTGTCATGTACAGACATTCGTTCTTCAATCCTACTGAAGACGGGTAAACTTAACAATTAGATTCGAATGAAGATACTTGATATTTAAAAAACAATGTGATGGATATACACTTCACAATCGTTTAAATGTTCGTAGATCGACAATTTATATTATTATCAAGAAGTACAGCGAGACATTGATTTGAGAATAAAGTAAGACCTGAAAGAATGGAAATGAAAATATGTTAATGATGTCTCGAAGAATTTTTACTTAACAGCAAAAGACATTGTTAAATATGTAAATTCTTCAGGGTTACTCTATTGACGAAGACAGTCACAGGATGCTTTCATCCAGCAGGACTTCGAATGTGTCACCCAAGGAAAACTCCGTTGATTTAGGATAAACACCTAAAATGGAAATCAACTTACGCTAAATGCCATCATAAGAATAAATACTGGAATCTTGTTTATTGTCAGATGAAATCAAACAAGAATTATTTGGTCGCATGAACTCAGATTATGTACGAAAGAAAATGAGTAAAGCTCACAAAAATAAATGCCCTCCTTATAATTAGGCATCGTGTTGGTAGCATTCTGCTCTGGGAATGTTTTGCTGCTTCTTGACGTGGAAAATCTCTAAGAATAAAGAATATCATGAATAAAGAGAAGAATTTGTCTATTCTTAAAAATAATATAAAATATATTGAATGATGCTGTCTTTGGGGCATTACTGGACGTACTAATATGACAATGACATGAAAAAATAACAGTATGAATTTTTCTAAAAATTTATTGGCTTATTCTGCATAAAGTCCTAACCTAAACTCCACCGAATTTTTATGGCCATATATGAAGGAAAACTAAGGGAAAGTAGTATTTTGAATGTGCAGGAAGTAAACATTATTGCCAAGTTTGAATGAAGCAAAATAAGTATCAATGTGGGGTAATCGTGTAAGGAACAATCAAAAATGATCTAAGGTAATAATCAATACTAAATTTTACACAACTGATTTCTGAGGCAGGTAGCCCAATAAATTTTTTGTATGTTTTTATATTCTTCTATGACATTAAAACATAATTTTCTTATGGACATTATTGAACATGCTTTCCAATCCATTATCAGATCATTTGTAAAAAAATGCATATGAAAATTTCTGATATTACAGCTTTATTTGTAAGTTTTGGTGTAGGGGTTTAATAATTCTTTGAACAGCTATATATATATATATATATATATATATATGTGTGTGTGTGTGTGTGTGTGTGTGTGTGTGTGTGTGTGTGTGTGTGTGTGTGACAAAAATAATGAAGACTGTATTAAAATACAGATTATTTTGTCGCTTTTCGCTTATATTTATATATATATATGAATATATATTTATATATATATATATATATATATATATATACGCATACATTTATATATATATATAAATATATATAAGTATATATATATGTATATAGACTAAGACACACACACACACACACATATATATACACACAAAATGTAAACGTGAGCCAAAGCTAGCGCGGTTTCACACTACGGTTCTTTAGGGCATACGGCCTGAAGAACCGTGGTGTGAAACTGCGGTAGCTTTTGGCTCACGTTTAGATTTTTTGCATTTGTAGCTCTACTTTCGAATTTTTTATCGAGCACTTTATTGTTAAGGTTTCGTCTCGGGTTTTTTTCTTTCTAACGGGTACTCGATGTTTCGTTCTTATACGCCGTTTGTTTCTTTTTTTATACCCCACATTTGCCTAAAGAAGAGGTTCTCTTCTGGGTGTTCAAGACGATTAAATTATAGTTAAGTTAGCAATTTAGTTTCTTATAATTGGTGTTAGTTTCACTGTGATTGGTATTATATATATATATATATATATATATATATATATATATATATTGAGACAATAAGTATCAATTAATATCAAAACAAGATTGGTTAAACTGAAAGTAATCGACAAGGTCTGTCTGTTTAATGTTCATTACATTTTTCATAATTTTCGGATAAGGTGTCTAGCATTGAATAAATTAAATACCTTGTCGGTTCCTTTAAATCAAAATTGTGTGTGTATATATATATATATATTTAGTATATCGAGGCAGCAAGTAATTTTCTAGACATATGCTATTAAATATAAGAGACAATGAATGTATATTATGTTTAATCATGAGCCGTTCTAAACGTCGTATTTTTGCTTTAATTTCAGTTGAAAATAAAGACAAAAATTCTCCAACATTTGGATAATTATTTATTGGTTTTCTTCTAAGCTTTCGGCTCACATGAGCCATCTTCAGAGAGGTAGTTTAAACTGAAATATTATAAAATCCACCATGACCGACGATTTTATTTTGTGTTGACATAAAACTCCGCTTGGCAACGGCAATAGTTACCAAAAATAATAAACGCAGTTCTTAAGTTTGCGATGCGGTTTTATGACGTCACACCGCGGGATAGCGCGAAATGACAACAAAACCATCTAGTCAAATGCAATGTAATATGTTATTTCCTGTTTTAAAGTTGATTTTATTGAGTGTTGGTTGTTTTGATTTGATGTACATGGCCTCCAATATCTGCAGGTTCCTCTTACTGTGTGTATGAGTAAGGATCACCGTATTGTTGACCAAAATCTGTCTGATATTACCTACATGTTTATGTTTTTCAGAGAAATGTTGTTTAATAGTACTCTGATCAGAATGATGACATGTAAGTCTACGGAATGGGATTTTGTTATTAATATTAAGTTCTAATGTAAATTTGAGGACGGAGTGACTTTCAAATTTGTTTTTAAGATATTTAATTTGATCGATATTCTTAGCTAAAACAAAGATGTCATCTATATATCATACACATATATAGAGGGTTTATTGTTGTCATTAATTATTTTATTTTCTAGATTTGCCATATAATAATTAGAAAAGAGGGGGCCTTGATGTATTCATTGATTCTAGCACACATAAATTTACTACTTCTCTATATAGGAAACCAACTAGCATAAATTCGTGTCTTCTTAATTATAATAGTTAATGTCCCCAACGATATAAGTTAGTTGTTATAAAAAACTTACTTCAACGCACACAAATGATATCTTCTTCAAAATCTATATTTTATAAAGAATTACACAACATTAAGCAAACACTAGTCAATAATGGATTTCCTTACTCCGTTATTGATCAACAAATTAAAATGTATCTCAACAAACTTAACAATAGCTCTAACAATAATGATAATATTAATAATAATGGTTTACATCAAAATAAACATAACACTATTAACTTATACTATTGCAACCAAATACATAATAATTATAAACAAGATGAAAAAACTCTCAAAAACATAATACGTAGAAATGTTAAACCAGTCGAAAGTAATAATCAAATTAAACTCATTATATATTATAAAAAGTTTAAAACAATTGACCTCATAGTCTATAATAACCCAACAGCCACTAAACTAAATTCTTTACAAAAAACCAATGTAGTGTACCAATTTACATGCCCATTCAGAGATTGCATCTCTGATACTACTCGTTCTTAAAGAAACCTGGATAGCGAAATAAATAAAAAATGGTATATCTATCTATATGCATCTATAGTCATTCGCAGACAGATATGTTTCGCGGTATTACAGCTGATCAGTACGGCTTAGACTCCGTTCGCTTCCTAACCCTGGATTGAAACCCGACCGAATCGGCGTCAGTCGGCGATTCTATCCCTAAGCAACGAGCGAAAAAGAAGGCAGGCTTTTTAGTGCGTATAAACATGTCCAATAGCTAGGTGCTCCAATTCATTATCGAATGAGCGATGCGTATATGCCGGCGTAGCTACTGTTTACAAAGCCTCCCACTATATCAATCTATAATTGAAAAAAGCATTAACAATTTTAAATAGAAAATTTGTTTCTACTATGCCTATATATATATATAGACTTAGTAGAAACAAATTTTTTATTTAAAATTGTTAATGCTTTTTTTAATTGTAGATTGATATTATCAGCCATGTTTTATTTTGAACGGTATAATTGTAGAAGTGCACAGTGTAGTGATGAAAGTCTACTTTTTGTATATTTTCTATCAATCTGGATTTTGAAAGATGACATCTTCTATATCTTCTAGATTTTTTGTACATCTTTACATGGAATCACAATTTTTGATGGATTTGACGCCAACTGAAGGACAATGTCCATGAACGTTTAACACGAACATGCAACACTCCTATAAACACTTATGCAATGACATGCCTTTTATAATCATACATTTCACCGTGAAGCAAAAAAAGATATAAGCAAGAATTTTGAGCAATTTAAAGATCAAAATATATTCAACGAGGCGTACCTTTCTACCTACTGCCTTATGTTTCTCCCTCTCTATATATTTATATATACATATTATACATACATGTATATATCTATGCATTATTTACACTGTTTGGACTGTTGTCCTCATCTTTTTTGCCTTGTATACGACGTTTCAGTCATTGTACTATCTGGCCTTCTTCACTAGTACCTGAAGTAGGCGCGAGCGTACAACTGCTGAAACCTCGTAATCATGGGAATAAAGATAAGGGCAACATTCCTTACATTGTAAATAATGTAATACCACCTCATCTCAGAAGTATTAACAAACAAATGCATACGCATAATCACACTCAATTTTGAAGTTAAACGTTTATTTTTAATGGATATAATGCCATATAACGTTGAAACACCGGTGTATGATCACCGAGTCTGGTCAGTAGGTATATGATCATCGTGTCTGGTCAGTACCTAGATAGGTGAGCTCTTGGGAATACCAGATGATGTGAGCTTGGATGCGCAGGTGATATGCAGGTGATGGATATGTCAAATGATTGTTAATCGGAAAGCCGTGTTCAATTCCGGGTAT
The DNA here is from genome assembly GCA_037127315.1 of Ascarosepion bandense. Taxonomy (NCBI): domain Eukaryota; kingdom Metazoa; phylum Mollusca; class Cephalopoda; order Sepiida; family Sepiidae; genus Ascarosepion; species Ascarosepion bandense. The sequence goes on from JBBBDQ010001209.1 coordinate 708,611, forward strand.
GTTCGTTTAATTCGCTCATGCTCAAGTGCCATTGTGAAATGTATGAATCAATCCCTTCTCTCCAGCTAAGAGTTAATCAATAAGACATGCATCACTAAACAATTATTATTTCAAATTAATCTTAACAGTCTAAAAATATTTTCTTCAGTAAACACTGTGAGTGTCAAATTCTCCAATTTTTGTTTTCTCGTTAAGTCTTCGAGAATGTTCAGTTGTCTCACTTTGTTTCTATCTTTCTTAAAACTTTGACGCTGCGTTTATTTCAGAACAGGTATTCAACAAACTGTCAGTTACGTGATACAGACTTTTGGGTGATCATGTCTCGAAACCGAGACAGACTGGGCAGAAGATTATCTCGCAGTAGGTTGCCGTTGCTTTTTGCGGTAGACTGGTTGCCAGTTAAGGCTACATAATTAATACTTAATAATATAATACATCTCTTTCCCCTCTAGCTATGAGTCAAATAACAGGGCAGATTAGGGTCTATAGCCTTGGTCGACAAACAGTCTACAGCAGAAAATAGTGGCAACCTACTGCGGGAAAATATTCTGCCCAGTCAGTCATGCCTTTTTCGAGACATGATCGCCCAAAGCGTGTATCACGTATGGCACTTAACTGACTGACTGATTCAGCAAACAAAGACTTATTTTCTCTGAGGATACGTTCACAATAATTACGAGTGAATACAAAGTTTCATCTGTTCTGATCGCAGTCACGTGGGCTATAGCAACTGAACAGCCAGGTGTGAACGTTATAGAGGACTTTTGTTTCACTTGATTATTTCTGCGAAGGTAAAAAGCCCGTGCAAACAGCTTTTTACCTATTAAGAAATCTTACTGGCACATTTCTCAATAGGATGGTTGCAAATTCCAACCTAAGGTTGTTGTAAAAGACATCCTGGAATATACTCAACCATTTCAACGTTAACAGAAAAAATCCTGTGAATAGTAGCATCGAGTTTATTAGACAAATCAAAAGAAATATCTAGAAATACTTCCTCGTGATCTAAATTGGTGATATGACAGAGTTGCTCTGCTCGGGAAAAGGCAGAAGAAGAGATAAGGGACAAATCAAGTATTGCTAAATAACAATGTATTTACAATTACAATAATATATTCTGTTAGTAGCGCTTGTTTTTCTCTGATAAAAATAATCATTTCTAGTGCATGTACATAATAAATTTATTTAGAAAGCATGTCTATAATAAGTATGTGCTTTGTAGCGCAGTGGATATCGACTCGGAACGAGAAATTGGAGAGCCGAGTTCGAACTCCAGTTGCATTCACTTACGCGCAAATACCGTTGGAAAAGGTATTAATCCTTCCAGTTATGGATTAAATAACAGGACAGATTGGGTTTTATAGCCTTGGTCAGCAACCAATCGACCACAGAAAGCAATGTCAACCTACTGCGGGATAATCTTCTGCCCAGTCAGTTATGTCTCTTTCGACACATGATCGTGTATCACGTATGGCACTTAACTGACTGATCTATAATAATGTATTAGCAAATTATTTTCTTTCGAATTAGGATAAATCGATTTTTCTTCTAACAACTTTATTAATTTCTGACATCTGACAATACGGTATTTCTTTTTGCTAGGTGAACAATTAAATTCAGTTGCATCTAAGAAACATTTTTGTCAAACATTTTGTGCTTCAGTTTTAATTGTTCACTGTAATATTAATGATGAGACCAGGCATTTTCATACAAAGAAACATTTAGTATCATTGGCTTAACAAAGTTACTGATTTTTGAACTTAGAACATTTTCCACTTTCAAGAAAATACATTTCTTAATTCTACGAAATGTTATCATTTTTTTTTTTTACTACGGCTTGGAGTCCCCTTCTGAACATTTTGTTTAAGGTAATGTTGAAAGTAAACAACTTGATTATATCATTAGATTACCTTCTAGTTACATATGGTATCAATTTTAGTTGTTGTTACAATTGAAAGTTTACGAGTGATTGGGTTTCTGTTATTTGATAAAGCTCTTACATTTATGTAGCACCAGTCTTTAATATCCGAGAAAAGATTACCTCCTTTAAGACTCAAAATATTCATTCGCTAGAAGCCATTTTTAATAAAAGTTCAGAGAAAACGGGTGTCTACAGTTGATCGTTCAGACATCTAGTGATATTTATTCCTCATCATGACAACGACTTAATTTATATGACGTAATAACTATATGACGTAATAACTATATGACGTAATAACTATAAAATGATATTATTTCAAAATACTCTAACTAAATACTTAATTTCCACTTGTTTATTTTGAGACAAAACTCGTATTCTACAAATGGGGAGTAACTTTTCTACCATCTATCCAGGTATTTCATGCTTATAAACTGCATAAAAATTTGAAGAAAACATAAATAATATATGATAATATTTTGTGAGTTCATTTTTTGTGAGTTCAGTACTGTTGGGGAGTCACCCCTTTCTACACACTCAATGGACTATTCCAAAGTATACAAATAATTCTGCCTACAGAGAACGGTAGTTGTCTGTTGTTGTTGTTGTTGTTAGAAATGTTGTTTGCCAGAGCAGTTAAACCGTCGCTCGTTGGTCAGCAAGAATACAGACTATTACCCGGACATACTTCTTGTATATATTTAACTCCTACTAACAAGTATTTCTGAATCTACTAACCGTGTACAGGTTGTATATCTTTTATTCAGTATACTTACATTTTTCTCTCATATCTGTTTTTGTTTTTATTATATTGTGTGGTTTTCTAAACAGGAAGCCACAACAGTACTAGTTCACATTAGAGGTGAACAAAAATTTGCTAAGTTGACTTATTAAAGGAAATTTATTGTAAATTGAGATATTTATAAAAATGCATTGCACGTGGAACGAGAATCGCTTACATCTGTGAATATAAATAAAGGGTTCGGTTTGAAATTCCAACACATATCACCTGAATAAGGCTCGAGCGTGTAACGGCTGAAACGTCGTGAATTTAACAATAAAGATGAAAACAACAGTTCAAAAGATGCAAACAGTGTAAGTTGATATAATATCTTATCTCAAAAATGTAGGCAGATGTTAAAATGTTGATCAAATGATATTTATGTTTTCTGAAAATTGTTATGCAATTTACAAACATTCCAAACAATATAAATAGTTGAAATCTTTAACTTCAAGAATTAATTTGTTGCTTAGATAAGTTTACATTTTCAAAATATATATTCAACTCTGCTCACATTCTACGTGTCCTTTGAATGGTCTCCGTGTTCGGATATTTGTGACCATCAGATTGAATTGACGGTTTGACGCATTGTCTTCCAAAGCGTACGTATGATAACACAATTTGACCAAACAAGTAAATAAAAATAAATGGAATCAAACGGGACACATGCAGAGAAGTGTAGACTATTGAAAAAGCATTTCTGAAGAGGGAAGTAGTTGAAAATGAATGTTAAAGGAAACGCCGCGTTCAAGCCAACTGGAAACTGACACAGACGGTCTGGCGTCCAGTTAAGCTTTGGAATTTGGCTGTGAATTAATACTTGTAAGATGATCGTCCGATTCAGACTAATGCCACTCTCCTTCTGTTTTCTATTTTTTGTTATTTATTGCTGCAGCAACAAATTAAACTCAAGAAGGTCACAACTTTCGGTGCCTTTGACAAAAACTTTTGGCAATGTTTGCAACAAAGTTTTGTATCTAAATCGGTCCTGCTCGCAACGTTATCAAATAGTGGTTTACGATCTTGAATAAGTATTGACAAATAAAACAATGATTTCCCAGGGTGAACGGTTATTTCTTATTTAAACATTTATTAATATTTTTTCAGATTATTTATATTGACATATCTATCTACAAGGATTACTATGAAAGAAATAACACTGATTATATTATTTTGGCTCACGATGTCAGAGGAATATGTTAGTACTTTTGGTAATAGAAGCTGAAACATTTCGCTAATAATTCAGCGTTTTTTTTTCTTCATCTTAAAGAAAGGTTCTGAGCAAAGTTCTGGTAAATTTGCGTCCATTAAATAAGCGTATACGCAACAACCCCATATCCGTTAATTTCATCATGCGTAAAATTGCACCCACTAAAAGTCATTGACTTTTGCTAATTATGTACTGAGACCAAATAATGGAAGTGAGCAAAAGTATGGTGTAATTCAATGAAAAGTCTGTTTAACTTCTTTGATGTAGGCGCCCAATCTGTTGGTTCAGTTACATTTCTGCCTATAATACAACAACAACAACAACAACAGCAGCAGCAACAACAACAACAACAACAACAATCATAATAATAATAATATCTGTGTAGAAAATAGTGTCTGTATCTGAAAACCTGCCCTATCCAGTGGTGTTCTCTGTTGAAATTTCAACGGTAATAAAAACATAAAAACAGGAAATATTACGTATATACAGGTTAAAACACAAAATAAAACAAGCTTATTGCAATTTTCACCTATGCAATATTCACGACGTGGACGTTCATGGCTCTATATGACTTCTTATTTTTTGTGACGTAATAAGGGATGTTTTGGGCTATCCCATCCATTCCTTATTGTGACATCAATTAAATCAGCGCGTTACCCGCTTCTTTGTAAAGAATCTCTTTCTTTCAATATGTCACCTAAGTATCGCATTCTCTATTCTCTCTGTCCTGATTATTTATAGAAGAAATGCTAATCGTCCCTTTCTGAACCGCTCCTCGGTTTTATATGCAACCTTCTGTAGAACCACATGTCTGTTGTACCAAGTTCCCTTTTCATCTCTGGAAATTGTCCGGAATTCACTGCCTTCCTGGAGGACTGATATTGATCTAAACTTCAGTACCAATTGTTTCGAACGGAGTGTTCATGTTTTTTAATATTTCATTTTGGGGAACAAAACTACATTTTCCAGCCGAATCAAATAGCAACCTATATTATAGTAAATATTTACCACAAATTTTCATCATTACGATAGCGAATATTAACAAAACTGTCAATTTCTAAACTCAATATTTTTAAAATATATACTTGTAGTGTGTGGTTCACTAAACAAAGCAAAACCCAACCGAACTTAATACTTTGTGGAATAGCATAGGTTAGTCACGATAGTTTCCAAATATAACTTTAATCTTATGGTGGAGCTTCCTTATTTTGTTCATTTTTTTAAGATGTTGGCCATAGACATTTAGTCAATAGTCAAGTGATAGGCTGCGTTGATTCATAATGGTGATTTTCTTATTGCATCACTGTGTTTATGGGGCATTTTTATTATTATTATTATCCCACAGAAGGTCTTAATTAAAATTCAATGTTAAAATCTTGTCAGAAGTAAAGATGCTCTTGTAAAATATATCATAGTGCATAATTCGTCATTTAATTTGTCAAATCGTCCCATAGTCTCTGGTGAAAACAACTCAATATAATCATACATGCTTCACAATTCGGATGGTCGTTTAATTTATAGTTCTTTTTCTTTCTTTTTATCTTTTTCCAATTTAATGATGCAAAATGAAGCCAGTTAACTCCATTTTAGACTAAATATTATTACTATAGTACGCACCTGGGTTACTTCAATATTTCTTAGTAAGATTCAGAGGCGCCTACAGGTGATTTTTAAGAGCTAACCAATGCAGGCACAGCGGGATGTATAAATTCTGTTTTTAATGCTCAGATATCTACCAATAAATGGCGAATAATACTTGGCTTATTTTTTATATTACTAGACATCATTTTTGTGGCACCAAATTGAGTGAATTCACTGACGGCTTATGTTATTTTAACTTATCTGTTAAACTATCGCTACACCGAAGAAGCTCTAATGTTTACCTTTATCATAACAATCAAATCTCTTATATGCGTAATATGTTCCTTTGTTATCAACGTTTTAGGTTCTAGCGCCGCATCCATTAGCTATCACAAAGGATAGAACGAACAAACATTTAAAAAAGTTAACTAAGAACATAACTGAATAGACCGCGGCTGTTTAGCAGTATTCTCCAGCGTTTAATATTTTTTATGAACAATTACTGAATATTTTTGAGATCTATCTTTTAAAAAGATATTTTATATAAAATATATTTGTTGAGATTTCTATCATATTTGTTATTGTAAAGATGGAGGTTATGATAATGTTGCCATTTTGGAGTCATTAATAAAGTAATAAGATCTATCATAACCAGTGACATCGGGTAAGAATGATAACTAGTCATTCAATGCACATGTGCGGGTTTGAAGCGTCTAAGTAGGTAATCCTGTTTCGAATAGTTTTTTTTTTTCATGTGTAGAATATCACATCCACGAGAAAAATAAACTGATTTCAGTGATATTGGTAGAAATTAAAACAGTGTTCTAAAAATAGTAATTATAAAAATGTTTGCTAGGATATGCTTTGTGTGAGCGCCCACGTGAAAAATTACCAATCGTTGGGTGGCCAAGACATATAGATTTGAGATGAAATTGAGAAAAAAGATTATTTGCAAGTCTGAGCAAATATAATTGCAACTGCGGCAAAAAAAAAAAACACAGGGAGTTTTGACGTAAGAGAAGAAAGAAAAAGGCTAATAAAATTCAGTAGGTTGACCCTTTTTGTGTTTTTAGTTTCATTACTTTTGCTAACCAATGGGCAAAGCCAAAAGCATCTTTGTAACGAAATCTTGTATCAAAGAAATCAGTTGTCTGATCTGATTTGTCTTTTTTTCCTCCTGAATAATTTAAATTGACATTTATGTTTGTTGTATAATCCTGCCGAAGCAATAGAAAGAGCATGCGCAGTGAGGAAAGAAACAAAGCCAGTGGAGGCAGTGTGATGGATGAGCTAATTTATATTCGTAAATTGTACATACCATCTAATACATATCTACATATCTAAAACTACATATCTAAAAGGTAGTTTGTCACATATCACACGTCGGAAGCACATTGAAGATTAAATATACAAATCTGTGGCAACCGTATTCTACAATCGCCCCGCTATAATTCAGGGGGACATGTTTAGTTTGTTTATTTGATTGTACAACAGACTATCAATTCTTTAGGAGACATTAAATGACAAAGTTTAATTTTCGTCGGAGTATTAGCGATTTCATTTACAATTTTCTTACAAAAGTATATTGCTCTTATTATGATTTGCGAAAACATATTGCTGGTAATTTTATTAGTAGGAAAATATATTGCTGACACCTTCACTATGAAAGATGTATTTCTATCCTTTCATAGTGTTTTGACCCCAGTATCAGGGTTCACCATTTGCCTATAGCTGCAAACCTCCTAACAGGTGCTAGCATCCCTGGTCACAAAAGCAATTAGGAAGTGGTTTCATGCTCCTCACAATCTTTACTGCCGATTGTAGTTTGGAATCGTACCCAGGACGTCAGAAAGACAATGCTCTTTGCCACACTGTACAGTTTCTGTTGGAATGGTTACAGGAAAATAGTGAAGACTATATTCTGTTGTCTTGGTAAACAGACTTTCCGGATCGTATAGCATGTATCACTCTGTATTGTCACAATCATCGACTTTTAAAATCGTTTCAAACGCAAAAATATCTTTAAGACGTAGTGGTTTTCTGGTTGTGAAAGTAATTCAGAAAAACGTTGAAGAAAGAGCAGTTTTAAAGAAAAGAACTTTATGGGACAGAAGATGACAGTTGCTGAGGAATTTACATGCTGAAAATCGTTGTTAAAATGAAAGCAAAGTAACAAAAAGGATTTGCACAAGCGAGAAACTCGTAGACAATAAACTAGTCCTATCGATCAGAAGTTTATATTTAACAATTTCAACAAGTAAATGATGAAAATTATCCATCAATCGAGTTTTTGCTTCAACTCAAGGTACCAAATATGAAAACTAAGACACAAGGAAACTACATTATGGTGGTTGGAAATTGACTGAAACCGAGATGCCATGTCAGGACGAATAATATTGAAGACTCTATTTTAGATTTTCAGTTGTTAAAATACATAAATTCCGTGCCTAAAACTCATTAATGTGTATGATTTTTTCAAAATATAAGACTGACTTTTAAGTGATGGTGAACAAAATTTTTATCCCAGCAGTTTAGTCAGTGTCCAAATCAAAGTAAAGTCAACATCGATCGAGAAAATCTTTTTATTAGGATTAAATTGAATCCTTGATTTGAGTATGCTATGAACTGGTGTTTTTGAATGTGCACTAAAACAAATGTATTTCTTTATTGAGTGAATTCATTCTGTAAGCTAACCAAACAAATTATAAACAACTAGACAAAATCGGGAACCCTGTTTTCGAATGATTATTTACACTTTTTGTAGAACAGCAAAATGTTTAAAATATGCGCATAATAATTTATATCAATCGAGAATATGTAACTGAAATTATTAGAAGCCACATAAATCGTTTCAGTGGTGTTCATTAGAGTTACTCGTAAAAAAAAGGAAAAACATTTCATTGAATTGATATAAAGTTTATTTAGAATAAAAATAAGCTATGCACATATCTAAAAAAAAGGAAACATTTTTAATAATTCTGGGTAATGATATAGCATAATTTTACTCTATTCTACAATAGCCTCTTTTCTTGAGATAGAGCTTTTTTTCATATTTGTCCGACTATTACTTTAGGCGGATTTCCACAATATGAACTGGCTGATATCAAGCTCTCTTGTCCGACCTTTGTATCTTATGATACATCAGGCCATCTTCTTAGCTCAACAACAAATAAACGTCACCACAATCGAAGTAAAAAATCATTAATAACTACCGAAATTACTGTTATTCGACAACGAAAATGAAGAGCTAACCTTTGACGTTACAATGGGATGATTTGATGTTGCAGTACTGGAAAAGCTTATACAAATACTACATGAACGAAGCAAAATAATTGATAATTGAACAAGTCTCTACAGGGAGACGGTCTTATAATCCTAAGAAACTGAAAAAAACCCTAAAATTCAGACGAACCCAGAATAATAATCTTAAACATTTAAACAAATATGTGATTGAACATAGCCAATAAAACATAACTAAAATAATTGCATTTCCTAAATTCTACACCCAACCTCTTATAAGGTACATATAAACCATAGAGAAACAGCTAACAACACACCATTTAGCATAAACATCTTCCATCGAACCGTGAAAAATAATGAACCAGTTCTGAGACTCAATTAATTATGTTATTTAACAATTCTTCCAATGAAACCATCAACAACGAAGCTAAAACGATTGTATCGTAACATATATGATATGTACAGATAACATTGATAATTCATTTGAACAGATTTATTTACAAATATTACACTAAAAAATCCTAAGATACTAAACAGTACATTTATTAAGAATATTTTGAATTTTAATGCTTACAAAACGAATCTGCTATCTATTAACAGTCACAGACAATCGCTCCTAACTGCATAAACCAAGCTAGTCTCCCTGAAGGCAAAACACTCCTCTCTTCGGGTTTAATCTTACAACAAACCTCAAGTGGAATGTTTATATACAATCCATAGCTGAAAAAAGAAAGTAGGTTCTCTGTGTAGGGCCATGAAGCTTTTCCCTTCTCAAACAATCCTGCGTTTATATAGATTTATTATCCGCCTTTTCATTGAATCCTGCTGCTATATCTGGTCGTGTGCTCCTGCTATCCACCTAGGTGCCCTTGAAAAAATCCAACAGAGAATCTGTAATGTGATCGATCCCGACTTGGCTGTTCAGATACAGACACTTTTTCACCGGCGCAATCTGGCTTCCTTGTGTCTCTTTTACAAATACTTTCATGGCTTCTGTTCCGATGAACTTAGTTCACTGTTACCCCCTATATATGAATTTACTCGAGCCACAAGATTAACAACTAGGTCTCACCCAATAAATTGTAAACGCAAATTCTACTCCATCAGCTTCTTTTCTCGCACTTGCTGCCCCTGGAATTCCCTTCCATTTACTTGCTTCTCCGACAACTAAAATCTCCAAAAATTTAAATGTAAAGTCAATAGTCATCTTCTATCTCACTAACCCTCATCCACTCTCTCATGCTACTGCTCCGTCCACTCCACTCTCATCAGTATTCTCATCCTTATCTAACCCACTTCCTGACACCCCCTTTCTCATCACTTTCCTATTATGTAACCCCCTGCAAAACAGTGGCAGTAAAATGCCTTGCTTGGAGCGATATGATTATAAAAAAATATCATCATTAATCTCAACCACGGCATCCAGAAAATACGGTATATCCTGCATCGTTTCTGTGCGGTTTTCTGTCTTTTGCTTGATTAATGCTGCCATAATGTTTTCCTTCATTTCATCTTTGGTATTACAATGAATGTTATTGATCTGTCGCTCAACTGTGCTCCACAGACAATAATCAAGGTAAGTGCAGTCTGGGGAGTTAGGTGGCCAAAATGTAAGGGGTGATGTGGTTGAGAATATTGTCGAATAGCCATGTCAGGTTCTCTGGGGTCGTATTACTAGACACAGGGTCTTCCAGCAGCGCTATACTTGACCCAGGTTAGAACTACCTCCTCAAGGCACTTGATGTAAGCACCGTGTTGAGTCAGAATCCCTGCAGGAAGATAAATGGAATTGCCAGCGTTAGAGATCATTCCTAACACATTCGTAATCAACATTAGTCTCATCTAACTCTTTCCGAATTCCCTGGACTGTCCTGAGATTGGCAACAAAGCACTCTGAAATATTCGTATTGAAGCATCCGGCGCGAATGCCAAGCAGTGCAATATACTGTTCCCAAATTTCTAGCGACGTGATTTGCGCCATGATGCTCTGTTTCTTCCAGACGGGGGCGCAGCTGGTCCTACTATTCACTACAGTCGACAAAAAACAAACAATGCTCGAAATCAAAATATAAACTAGCGACAAGCCATCGCACCATGTATATAGTTGTACATATGTATGCACACACATATATAAATATGTGTGTATGTAATTTACAGTTGTGTCAGGGAGAAAAGTTTCAGTATGTCTCAAATATATTTTCTATTGAAGTGTGTATTTATCTACTATTACACATAATAACACTAATCAGTTATTTACAATTTACTCCATTTCGAAGTAGGCAAGATTCTTTGAATGTTTCGCGAGTGAAATCAATTAGAAAAACATTCTTGTACTAAATACATTGACATACTAGGTAAATGGTAAAACTATTAACGATTCTTATATATATATATATATATATATATATATATATATAATAGGCAACAAGTAGTTGTCATTTTCGTCTTACTGAGGTATACAAACATCAGTTTCAGTTTGAATACTTATCATTCATTTTCCCTATCACTACTAAATATTCGTCTAGTAACAAAAAAGTAAATCACTACTAAATATTCGTCTAGTAACAAAAAAGTAAATCACTACTAAATATTCGTCTAGTAACAAAAAAGTAAATCACTACTAAATATTCGTCTAGCAACAAAAAAGTAACACAAATAAAAACCATTTATTTTACACTACAGATATTTATTTTTCAACATAATCTCTATTTTTTCTTGGATTTGTTGACTAAGGTATCTGTTGCGGGGAGTTATCAACTTAATAATGGACTCTTCTTTGCCTATATTAACCGAGAGTTAATTACTCTTCAGGACAGCGCTGAGGCGACAAAGACAATGGTTTCCAGTACGAATTTAGTTCAGCTCAGCCTAGTCTGTCTGTCTGTCAGTCACTTATAGCCAAGCTATTATTACTCTTTCTCTTTGTATCCGTTTGTATCTCTTGTTGACGTAATGTATGTTCTTGACCTACCACCGTGTTGACTCATTACTTTATGGTCCCATACCGGGTCCATATCAGTATCCAAATGTTTAACAAAGTTTCGACTGTTTCATGAGTTCGATTCCTACTGAGCACCCATTCATATAGTACTGTCAAGTTTAAAGTAAATATGATAAGTATAATTGACTTGAAATGTACTGTTAATCGCAAGTCACACTTTATGTTGGAGAAGAGAATGAATGAGAATTTAGGTACACCTCTCTCTTGTCTATCCCTCTTTTTCGTTACTTTAGAAATCAGTTTTCATTTAATTTTTCGTCACGCTTACACGTTTGTCGCTGTGATGTACATTTATATGTGGTGATTATATATAATATTCTTAATTATAAGTGGTAGTTTTCATTCGATGTTTTATGCAATTTACTTAAAATCTTACATCCTATTCTCTACGTCTTCTGTGTTTATATTTTTCTCTGTTAATAATTGCAATATCATATTTTTAAAAACATCTTATGATACTCATTGCAAGATTTTTCTAAATATTCTCAAATCGTCATTTTTAGCTTTCGTGAAATAATTTTTTTTCAGTTGTTCTTCCATTGTTCTGACATTTCTGTTGAACTTTTTGCAATTTCCAATATTGTTTTCTGTCTATTTTAATATTGTAAAACTTTTCTGATGTTTGTCATCAATTTATCTTTTAGAGCAAAAATCAACAATAATATATATATATATATATATATATATATATATATATAATTTTAGATATTCTAAAAATTGTAGAATATCTAAAAAGTGTCTACTTTTATTAGTATGTTAAATTGAATAAATAAATTTAACATTGAGTTCTTTGAGTTCATTTCTATTAGAATTTACCTGACTTAAATATCACATATTCTACGTTATATATATATATATATATATATATATATATAATTTTAGATATTCTAAAAATTGTAGAATATCTAAAAATTGTCTACTTTTATTAGTATGTTAAATTGAATAAATAAATTTAACATTGAGTTCTTTTGAGTTCATTTCTATTGGAATTTACCTGACTTAAATATCACATATTCTACGTTATATATATATATATATTAGGTGATTTAAGTGTTATTCTTCAGCAATGAATTGAGTTTTTCCTGTGACTGGCGTGTATATGCACTGCTTATATATAACAGAACAAACTTTCCTTTCTCTAAGTTTATACGCCTATGATTTAGAGAGTAGAGACCCCGACTGACAACAAATCGGCAAGAAGCAAGTGGAAGTCTTGCCACACTGATGAGATGTGATACAGGGAAACAGGCTTTTATGTGGATGCTATATATATATATATATATATATATATATATATATATATATATATATATATATATATGTGTGTGTGTGTGTGTGTGTGTGTGTGTGTGTGTGTGTGTGTGTAAAACCACCTAGTGAGCCAGACAGACCTACCTAGGTTATATATATATATATAGTCATCCGCAGACTGACTGTTTCGCTGTATCACAGCTCATCAGTACGATTAGACAGCCGATTGCCTTTTATCCAGGATTAAAACCCGACCTAATTGGCGTCAGTCGGCGATTCTAACTCTAAGTTACAGGCGCTCGGTAGAAGGGGGCAGTCTTGTTAGCGTGTATATTATCATTATACACGCCCAATAGCTGAGAGTGTTCTAATTCATTGCTGAATCAACGATGCGTAGATACCAGAGTAACTACTGTTTTTCAAAGTCTACCATTTTTTACAGAATGCTCAATCAGGGTGTGAGAGCGTAAATAGTCCTAAATATATTTGTCCAAAAGTTAATATGGCATATTAAGTGAATTTTTCTACCTAATAAACTAACGAACATTTTTGCCAAACCAGTATATTTCGACTAACAATTTCAAATCAAAAACACTTCAGATAATAATGTGAAATAAATTTTATTACATTTATTACCGTGTTAAAACAGGCTTTTTGGAATATATTCTGTACATTTTAAAGCATTCGTTGTTTAATACGAAGACTATTAGGAGTTGTTCGCTAAAAATGTCGGTCAAAGTAGAACAGAAAGTCAAGAAATGTTACAATTTCGGGCTGTAAAATAATACTCTGTGATAAAAATCAAGTAATAATAATAAACAGGAAAGTTTCCTTAACAAAAAATAGAAAGTGATTTATCTAATATAAATTCCATGGAATTTTTACAACTGACATTTATATTTTGTAACTGTTAATTAAATTGTCAAGCAGTGTATTTCAATTTTTTTTTAATATAATATATTTTTTGGAAGTACTATGAAATGCAGTCAACTCAATTTAGATTAAGACATTTATTACATTTGTTAATTTATTGAAGCAGACATGTTTTTGACGATTAATTAATTTTCATTGTGAAAATCACTTGTTATCAGTCCCAAACAGTATTAGCTTAATCTAATTCTTATATATATATATATATATATATATATATATATATATATATATATTTAAAAAGTGACAGAACACGTAGATTTTAAACCCACTGTTCAAGCATTTAGTTTTATAAAGAGTGCTCGATACTAATTTATTCAGTATAAATTCCAATCCCATTCAACAAACACCTACACCTCATATTTTCAAAAATAAATTGTTTCCACCATTTATTTTCAGTGATACATATCCTCTGAAGAAGAACAGTTCGGGTCCTAAATATGAACATTTTTGTGTAGTGATACTATACTTTTATAAACCATTTTAGCAACTATTACAATATATATATATATATATATATATATATATATATATATATATATATATATATATATATGCATATATATATATGTATATATATATATATATATATATATATAGAGAGAGAGAGAGAGAGAGAGAGTGAGAGAGAGAGTGAGAGATAAAAACCTTGAAGAATTTCTCACTGTTTTCCAAAAGATGGCGCTGCTAGAACTGTGAGCGTGTAGTTTCAGATCGTGACGGCTCTATAAGGAAGTTCTATAAGCAAAATTATAATTCAGTGCATGTCATTTCGTCGAAGTGTAAAGAACTATGTTTTTCAAATGGATAAACATGTCCGTGCCAAAGAAAGTGTATTTTTGGGGAATTTTACTGCAATATTTTCTTCAAAAGAAATCAGCATTTGAAGCACACAGAATTCCTGCTGAGTCATACGGCAACCATGCTCTGTCAGAAACAGTATGTAGAGAAAAAGTTTAAAGACGAAGAAATGAAGCCTAGTGTCATGTGAAAGCTGTGCTTTGCCGAATAACTAGAATGAGTTTCGAAAGGTTTGAAAGTATTAGGAATGATTCAAAAGCCAGGACAGTAAAGTCGAGAGCCGAAGTCTTCTCTCGAATGAACGGTATAAAATAAAATGTCCTTTGCATCGTATCATGACAGTCGATCAAAAGAGGATACATTACGCTAACACCAAGGGTAGTGGATCGTAAGATAATTCCGGACATGCATCAATATCGGAGCTAAAGCGGAATATACATGGTTCGAAGCTTCTAGTCTGCATGTGGTGGGATCAGCCGGGTGTAGTTTATTATGAACTGCTCAAAACAACTTAAACCATGAGGTGAAACCGATATCCAAACAATTAATAATTTTGAGTGAAGCAATGAAGAAACCGGTAACTATACGAGCAGTTTCACGAGAAAGTGATATTGTCACATGACAGCACTAGGCCACTTGTTTCAAAACGGGTAAAAAATTTAGAAACGCTTCAATAGGAAGTCCAACACCACATACTGTATTAATCAGACATTTTCTTATTTGATTATCACTTGATCGATGGCACATGGCCTGGTTGAACATCACTTCTTATGAAAATGCCCAATAAACTGATTGAATGTTTATTTAATAATTTTGTAAATAAATCATTACATTTCATACAAAAATAGACAAGAACATATTCAAAGAATTCACACACACACACACACGCATATATATATATAATATACATTTAATATTTATATATTTAATAAATATATGAAATTTGATTAATGCATACTTAATTTTTAAGTTATAATTCTCTTTCCTTTTTTTGCGAACCCAGACGATGTCAATTTTTTTCTTTTCTTGTTTATTTGATTTTATTTTGTTTTATCTTTTTCTTTTTTTCTTTTTCTTTTTTTTTCTTTTTTAATTTCTTTGCAAATCTATTTAAAAAGGAAAAGTAGACTGATTTTTCTCCAGTTTCTGAAAGCATTTTTCTGTTGCTGAGGTGATGTGTTATCCCCCGTGGGGATTTTCATATCGAAATGATCATCCAACATCATTGAAGTAATCCTTTCTGAAGGTTAAGCAACACGGAAAAAAGGTGGGTGATAAGAGAGATAAAGGAAGGAAGGGAGGGAAAAAGAAAAGAAAAGAAAGAAAAAACTATATATTACAGACGCTAGACATACTCAAATACCTAACTTCCCAAAAACGTTGAAGTATTAGAAAAAGGCATTTACTTAAAAAGGCATAATTATTTTTAAATGGAATAAAAATATAGAGGAATTAAAATGATTTTTTTTTAAAATTAGGTCATTTGATTGAAACTAAATAAAGACACTGTTAGGTAAAAAAAAAATCATTTACAATTATACATACATATAGAAGTACACACATACATACATACATACACATACACACACAATTCTTCGATTATGAATACATATATACTTACATACACATACACACACATACATTCAATTCCATACACACTTATATACGTATATACACATACATGCGCATACACATATATATATGTGTACACACATATACAAAAATTCACACACAAAATATATATGTGTACACACACACATGCACACATATACATACACACGCACACATATATATACATTATACATATGCACACACACATATACATATAAAAATATAAAAATTAATGAATATTATAAAACAGAGCATTTAAATAGCTAAAAAAATATTTACACACGTAAATACATATATACACACATACATATATACATATATACATACATATATACAAATATGCACATACACACACAAACATACACATATACATGAAAATTATAAAAAGAAAAATTAAAAATTAAAAATTAAAAAATTAAAAATTAAAAAAATTAAAAAACTTAATATTTAAAAATTAAAATTTAAAAATTTCAAATTTAAATTTTAAAAGCCGCCCTATGACGGCACTTATTAATGAATTCCTTCCTAAGATTCAAAAGTAAGTCCTGATGAGGATACTTCAAAATCAGAATCTTCTCCAATAAACATAGACGGCACCTATCACGAAAATTTTTTTTAGGGGTACAAGCTGAGCCTATTAATTTCCAGCTGATTATAGGATCCTGCCCTTCCTCCTTCATTTTCCAGAATCTACGTGATAGCGACGTCTGGAATCTTTGGTTAGGGTTCGAAAACGAGTACTTGTGGTTGTAAAGTCTCTGTTAGAAAGGACCCGCGGACATGCCAATATAAGTCCGGTAATTGTCTTTGTTGTTAGATGGAGAAATACGGGCTTCATAAATTACTTGGGTGGATTTACATTTGCCCTGCACCAGGCAGGTATCCACAGAATTACAATTACATTTATCAACAATTCCAGATTTAAATATATGTATGTATGTATATTACATTATATATTAATGTATTATATATATATATATATATATATATATATATATATATATATATATATATATATTATTTTCACCATACGAGCCGTATGGTGAAACCTAGGTAGGTTTGTTGGCTCTTACTTAGATTTATTTTTTCTTTGTTGCTCTACTATCGTATTGAGCGCTTTAGTGTTAGGGTTTCGTCTTAGAGATTTTTCTTTTTTACGAATATTTGACGTATGCTCATGTACTTCGTTTGTTTTTTTTTTACTTCCCCTCATTTTCCCTCCGAGTTTGTCCTCAGTGAGTTTTTCAAGACGAACTAAAATATAGTATAACAATCACTAGTATTTACATTATCTTTGTTACTATTACTATTGTTATTATTATTGATATCATATATATATATATATGTATATACATACATACATACATACATATATATATATATATATATATATATATATATTACAAGAATAACCTATTTGTAATATATATATATATATATATATATATATATATATATATTATACTTTAGAACAGGTTCAAACTACAGTCTGGTATTCTTAAATGTCGAAACGAAATGTACATTTTTGTAATAGATAGTAGTTTTTACACGTTTTAATTTATACTTTATAATAAATATTCATTGTTCTATTTCTGTATTGAGCACTGTTTTAAATTAATTTTTAAAACATTTTAAATATTTTCTTCGTTCCTTTTTCCTTTGTGTGTATATATATATATATATATATATATATATATATATATGATATATATTTGTATAAATATATTTAATTTTTTGTTTAATTTTATTCTTAGTAGATTCTCCTATTTGACTAGATATTCTGTATTTACTCTAACAGTAATTTATATATTTATTTCTACCAGCCTGATTGTTTATGATGAAATTGTTTACGAAAATGTGTAAATTTAGTCATTAAACATAATGTTCAAACAAATAAATTTAATATTTAGGTTGTTAAAACAATTTCGTTAATATTTGTGATTCTTCGTAAGTTATTATAAATTTATATAGACAGAAATCTGTATAGAAGATAAAAATGCGAGAAGACATGAATGTTTTGTTTAAAGTGTAAATTTATTGTTGGTCTAATTACTTGCTCTTTGTATGATATATTAAGTGTCCATAATAGTATTTGTGTCGCTACACGAGTTTCGATTCTAAAGTCGACTCTCTTCAGGCGAATAAACTTGTACATTTATATATCGAGATCGGTTGGTTTTTCTGATAGCCAATGTATAGAGATAAGTGTTGATCAGGTCAGAAAGTTTAAATGCGTGCGTGTTTGTTGTTTTTTTTTTCACACTCACGCGTTAAGTCTCATACGTCACTTTTTGTTTGTCAGAATTATTTTTTACATTGACATGCGAAATTTGATTTTGTCTTTATACTTTAAAGATGTTTTCAGCAATTTTGATTCACTTCTACTCCACAGGTCATTTCGTTTTTTGTTGTTGTTTTTGGAATAATATTTTTTACTCGGGTTCGCGAATTATTTTTTTTATTTCATTTGAATTTAGTGTGTCTGTGTGTGTATATTATGATTTTCATGTTGCTTTGTTGAAGGAAAGCATGTATTTTTTTATAAAAATTTTTCTTCCCGCATTACGAGGGTGTCATATTCAGAATTTTGGTAGATAGGAATTACTCTGAATTTACCTCTGCAAATATTGGGAAACATACGATTTCCTATTTTTGGCTAGTTTAATGTTACTTCTGTGCAGGGCTATTCTGTTACTTAGGCTTGGAGTCGGCTCTACGTATATTTTTCGCATTCATCGTAGGTTACAGAATAAATTATGTTTTCAGAATTGCAGCTCAGAATTGTTTTTATTTCGAATGTAGGTGTGCTTTCGAACTTGAAGTTGTTTCCTTTTATTATAATACTGCATACCCATAACTGTTTGTTGCACTTTGTGACCCACTGTGTTGTGTGTTGCTCGAATTTTGATAAGGTTAGTAACTTTTTTTTTCAAATTTTTGGGTTAGCGTTTGCCTTTATTGATTTTAGTTGTCTTTAGTTTTTCTCTATTTTATCAAAAGTTGAGTAATTCTATTTAGTTTTTCTCATTTTATCAAATGTTGAGTAAACCTAAGTGTGTTTGATCTTTCTAAATAATTCTGCGTTGTTTTTGTTGTGTGTGGACACGTATGCTAGATCGTTTTCTTCTTTTCCAAAAATCTTTGGATTCCCGAGATATTCTAATGGTATTTTTTTACCAGTTGGTAACCATTGTTTATTAGTGGAGTGGGGTATCCTCTTATTTGTAGTGTTTGTAGTTTTTTGTAGTTCCTTTAGGTGTATTTTACGAAAAGTTACGTCAGCTACTATTGTGCAAATGTATCGTGTTAGGGAGTAGGTGATGGATTTTAGACAACTTTTATGGTGGTGACTCTTGAAATGCAGGTATTTTTGCGTGTCTGTGGGTTTATGACAAATGTCTGTAATGTTTATTTGTTTTTTTTGTTTTTCATGAGTATGTCTAGGCATGGCAGTTCATAATATTTATATTCATGAACTTTTTGACCTGATCACTACCTATCTCTGTATATACACGATACTTTGGTCATCAGAAAGACAAACGATTGTTTTTATAAAAAGTCATAAGTTTATTCGCCTGAAGAGAGTAAACTCGAAACACGTTTAGTGACACAAATACCATTATGGACACTTAATATATCATACATAAGGGAAGTAACATAAGTAATACAAACAACAATATGTTTACACTTGAAGCAAAACATTCACGGATTCTCCCATTTTTATGCACTGGTTATAGAGTAGGTATAGATGGAATAAATTTGCGTATCCCCCCAAAAAATGCTCACTATTCTTAAAAAAGTGATTAGTACAAAGTTGAGCGAATAATATTTACTAAGAATTTATAACATAAGTATGTTATAATAGCACTACAAAACTAACCATTTTGTTTCAACATTAACTGTCTTATCAAGTGAGTGGCAACCAATCACAATACAAGTAATTTCTAATTTGAAGAGCATAAGAGTTGACACTAAAAATAATGTATTTGTGCATTTATGTTAATATTTGATTAAAAGAAAGCCAAGTCATATACATGTTTAATTAATCTTATTTGAATGGAAGTAGAAAGAATTAGGAAAACCATTTTGGAAAAAAAGTTACTTAGTCAATTAAATGCACCCTCGGACTCTGACAATGGATGTTATTAACTGTTTCAAATGTATCTAAATAAAGATAATTATACCTTTATACAACTGGATATTATTTCCAAAGTTCTGTTTACTTTGGCCTTGGATCTCATAGGAATGCACCAACATTTTGAACAGTAAAATGGCTATTATTTTAAAATGTAGAAATGTCCTCAACAAGCACAAAAATACGGAAATCTTGATGCACTGCAATGCTGAGATAGATAATCCCAAAGATAAAATTAATCCCAGCGGATATAATTTTACAAATTCTAAATATTGTCAACTACGCAATAACTTCTTAGATATTCCCTAGTTTATCTTGTCACTGTCTCTACAATTAAAAATCTTGATATATGAAATCTTCAAAATGAAAGACCGTTTAGAACCCGCTGATATCAGCACGCACTATCTTTCAATGATAGTTCTTACAAATACAGTACTTGGTTATCCAAGTACTTTTGATGTTTAAAAGAAAAACAAAACCCCTACTATTAGATGGAAAATATTACAAAGGCTCCGTTCAACTTACTATTTTCGTCGTAGTGAGAAGTTAGCAATCATCAGATTTAAAGCTAAGGTTAATCTTTTAAACCGTAGAAATGAACTTATTTTTCACTGCAAACATAGTTCACTGCCTATTTTATAATATGGATTGTAATATTTAGAATTTATGTATACTATTTGCACTAACGTCAGTTCTTATTTACCTTTATTTAATGAGTAATTTCATCGGACATGGATTGTCATAATAATATTTGCTAGTCATTTAATTTGGCATATATTATCTTATTGATATTTGCTAAATGTTTAATCTAGCATAGGCCGTCATATTATATAGTTATGAGGTATTTAATCATTTTTTTTTAATCATCTCACCCCAAGCAAGGCATTCCACTGCCACTATTGCGCATGGGGCTACATAGGGGAAGGTAAAGAGAAGGAGTGGATAGACATAGGGAATGTCAGGAGAAAGGTGACAGATGAGTAAGGATAGCGAGGATGAGGGTCGGGCAGATGGGAAGAGTGCTTGATAGAATGGGAGCAGGTTAGTGTGTTAGGAGGTGTGTATTGACCTTACATTTAAACTCCTGGAGATTGTAGCCGTCGGGGAAGCAATCGTTTGGAAGAGAATTCCACAGTCGGGAAGTGCGAGGAAAGAAACTGTTGGAGTAGAAGTTACGGCTGCATTTTATCGGTTTCACTGTAAAAGGGTGGGATCTAGTTGCTAATCTAGTATCTCGTGCAAATTCGTATTTAGGGGGCACCAGTGATCTAAGTTCATCGGAGCAGAAGCCGTGAAAGTATTTATAGAAGAAACACAGGGAAGCCACGTCTCGCCGGTGGGAGAGAGACTGCAGGCGGTCTGCCAAGTCGGTATCTATCACATTACAGACCCTCCTCTGAACCTTATCGAGAAGCCCGAGGAGAACAGCAGGGGCACCCGACCAGATATGGCAGCAGTATTCAATGCACGGGCGGATGGTAGATTTGTAAATGTGCAGGATAGATTTAGACGGAAAAAACTTCTGGGCCCTACACAGAGAACCGACTTTCATAGCAGCGGATTTAGCAATGGATTCGATATAGTCATTCCATTTGAGGTCCGCTGAAAGTGTGAGACCAAGGAGGCGTAGTGTTTTACTCTCTGGGAGGCAAGCCTGGTCCATGCTAATGGGAGGTAGGTGAGATTGTCGATGATAGACAATCATAGAGTATCAGGTTAATATTCAATAGACTTTAATCTTGCATATGCCAATATGTAATAAGATTTTATTATAGCAACGATTGTCATATTAATATTTAATTATTATAATTCTTGAGGCATCAATTTCACATGGTTTTTGAATTTCATATTAGTGCCTGGTGTTAACAGTTTGTCTATATTTTTTCACCTGTGTTTAGATTAGACTATATATATATACTTTGGCGCATGGGGTTGTTTACCTATTAATGTAAGTATGCAGGTGTGCATATGTGTTTATTAGTAGGCATATTGATTTTTTGTTACACATGCTAATGTGTATGTGCATATATGTATATGTACATATATATATGTATATATATACATTTTATATATATGATTTTATATATATGTTCATATTTCTATGTGTATGTGTATTTGTGAATATATATATGTTTTTAATGTCCATGTGTATATATATTTTCCTTGCCTATGCAGATAGATATGTGTGCGTTCGTTTATATGTGAATGTTTTTGTGCTTATTTAGTGTAATTATGCCAAAAGATTGTATATAAGTTAATCCATATATGTGTTTTTTTCTATATATGATGATTTGTGGAGTTTTAGTCGTGTACATATTCTGTTTTTTGCTTGTGTACTTTATGTGCGTATATATTAAATAATATTTATTTGTTCATACACGGGAATATGACAGTGTCTATTTTTACCTTGTGTGGTACTATGTCTTCGCGACACTCGTTTGGCCGATGGTTTCGTGATTACCACATGTTCCAACTGGTTGTTCTAATATTCCTTCCGCGCCCACGTTGTTTCTTGAGATTCGCGAAAGTGGGGATGGATACAATTCAGTCGATGGAGTTTTGAATTTGGCGTCGGAATAGAAGAATAGTTGCCACACCATCAAAGAAATAACGAAAAGCGTTTGTTTAAACAGTAACAAACGTTTATTTACACAGGTATACAATAATTTATCAAATTAAAACAAACACTGCGAAGTGAGGGGTGAATGCAGTTGACTGGCGGAAAAAGTTACCTTAACTCGAAGAAATCTTAACTGCAATTAAGCAGTGTCAATGATGGAGTATGCAGTGGCAACGGATTCTTTTCTGGGTATTGAAGAATGGCCGACTCGAGTTTTTGCTCTGGGTGCTCTCTATTTATGGGCCCGAATCCTGAATAATTAGCTCCTGATTGGTCAGCCAATAGGGATCACCGGCCAATGGCTATCATCGTAACAACCCTTCTGGGATGCATCTGATTGGTTTAGATAATCAGCCAATTAGTCGCAGTCATCGGGGTGGGCTAACAAGAAGCAGGCCCTGTGGTTGGTTGATCAATGATTTATTACCTTGTGCCAAACTTGCACTCAATCCCGGGGTGAAGTAACCCACCTGTGTGCCACGCTCAAAATATGTTTATATTTTGAAATTGAAGTAATTTTTGACAGATCGTCACACCTGCAGAGTGTTTTGTTTTAGTGACAGTTCATAGGTCAGCCTTCCGCTCGAGTCTAGATATCTTTATACTTAATGACCTCGATGTACTACACCTGGTTCTTAAAAATGTTGGATACCCAGAATGAACTTACACTCGGTTGATCCCACCAGATGCTGACTAGAAGCTTCGAGCCACGGATATTCGGTTTCCGATATTAATGCAGCTCCGGGATTATCTTACGATCCTCTACGCTTGGTGCTTGAGTAGTGCATCCACTTTTCATTGATTGTCACGATACGATGCAAAAGAAATCTGCTTTTCTGCCGTTGAAACAGCTGTTCACTCGTGAAAAACGCTATTTGATGTCTCTCGGTTTTACTGTCCTTGCTTTTGAATTATTCTTAATATTTCAAACATTTTGTAAATATTGTGCAATCAACTCATAATGATTCGGCAAAGTTCAGCTTGCGCGTGAAACAAGGCTTAATGAAGTGATACCTCCAAATGTTCGTTAACATCATCACTTGATAAGACATAGTCAGTGTCCGAACTAAATGGCTAGTTTTGTAGCGATGTTATATGATGTTTATGTCATAATTTCCAAATTAATGTTATATATATATATATATATATATATATATATATATATATATATATATATATATATATGGATTGGTTGATTGTTTCATTACTTAGTTTCTGGTCATAATAGAATTGGACCAGTGCACATTTGTATTAAAAAGTGTTCAATACAATTGTATTGTAGACATTTCGAATATTAATTCGAATAGTCATTACGATTTATAACGCGTTTACAAATTAAATACGCACACACACACACACAAACACACACACACATATATATAATATGTGTATATAAACATATATATATGTACGAAATATATATTTCTAATATAATATATATGTGACATATATGTTTATATGTAATATTTTTTACTTTAATAAAAAGAATTCATTAACATATATATATATATATATATATATATATATTGAAGGCCGATGGATGAGTTTAATTGTGATTACGAATATGTACAGAATGAACGGTAGTTAGGGCAATGATATTCTTCCATTCATCTTTCACCCATGATTTCAGAATCATCACGGAAGCCAACACGAAGTCCCAGGAAGAATTGTTAACCTGAGTCTAGAAGATGGCTGCTGGAAAATCTTATGTAATGCAACAGGATAATGCACCATGCAAAACAAGCAAGCTTTCCCACTCATGGCCGTCAGACAAATTTTGGCCAAATACCTTATCAGACAGCAATCTCCTTGATAATTTTGAGTGAGTCGCGTTTGAGGGACAGACAAACAAATCTTATTGTAAGACTAAATATGAATAGAAAACATGTATTAATATGAATGCAAAATATTTTTATAGTATATATATATACATATATATATATATATATATATATATATATATATATATATATTATATCTCCAGCATGAACTTGCCTTGATACACAAGTTAAAAAATTTAAATTATTGTTTTTTGTTGTATTTGTAAAACGGTATTAATGGTTGATCAATTTTGCCAATAAACGGGAATGACACATAAAGAGTGGGGTTGGACATTACAGTAGCCATTACGTGGTGCGACAACGGTGTGACGCAGAAGAAGTGGATGCATTGTCCCTGCAACATTGGAGGGATTGTCACCTTTTAGAAAACGTGAAATTGTTATGAATTGTGATACACTAGAATTGACAAAAATAATCCGATTTTTGTTGGAATGCAACTAAGCGTTTCGGAGAAATAAACGATTGCAAAAAGCAACAGATTTTATTCATTTTTATCACACGTAGGTTGGTACCAAACCTTGATCTACCAGTTACTCGATTTTCGCTGAGTTTGAGTGAGGTTTAAAAGTACGCAAAAGAAGATACGTAATTATGTTAGTCATTGATTTTTGACAAAACCTGTATATTTACGGGGAAAAAAAATTGTCTACATCAAAGTTTCGGACCTTGAACTTCAAGTTACCCGATTTTGGTTGGATTCGGACAAGGCGTCTCGGAGGAGAAGAGTTCGTAATTTCTAAGCATTTCAGTGATGTCTGCCATAACCTTTAAATCGATTCATAAATCTTTTGCGTACATCAAATGTTTATGTCAGGATCGACAAATAATCCAATTTTGGACGAAATCAGAATAAAATTTCAGAAGAGTAAGGTTCGTTAAAATGGATAGAGACAAACACACAGACATATGCCTTATATATATATATATATGTTAAACATATAAATACATAATATTATACAGTTTATATATATACACTGTATAATATTATTTATGTATATGTTAAATATATATATATATATTAGTCATCCACATACAAGCCAGATACATACACTTGCTTCTGGCCGCGATCGAAACTCGACCGATTTGGTGTTAGGCGGAGTCGCTACTCCCTAAGCCATAGGCGCATGGAATCAGAGAAGGGGAATTTTAACGCGTTGTATAGAAGCAGTGTATACACACGCCTGTCACCGAAAGAACTCAATTTATTTCTGAAGAGTCACGCATATAGCCTAAGTGGAAACTGTTTTTAAAATTTTCTTCCCCAGAGAGCTCAATCGTAATGAGACGTAATATATTAGTTATCCACATGCAAGCCTGTTTCGCTGTATCACAGCTCATCAGTGTGGCTAGATACATCCATTTGCTTCTGGCCAGGATCGCTACTCCCTAAGCCATAGGCGCATGGAATCGCATGATATATATATATATATATATATATATATATATATATATATATATATATATATATATATATATATACATAAGAAAGTCATCCAATATTTAGATGTGGAATTTATTCTATAATCTGGCAGTATCTCTACATATATGAAAACTGGTAAACCTTTAATACGTAAACACTAAATCTGCCTATCCAACCAGCATAATTAAAGGCATCCCTAATGGTACAGAATATACGCTATCAAAAACTGATCTCCCAAAACAATTTTCGATGAAAGGAAAAAAAGATTAGGTGAGGGCTTTGAATGAAAGTGGGCATAAAGACAAATTAAAATAGAATCTTATTTAAAGAAATGAAAAATATTACTCGGAATCGAAACATTATTTGGTTCAACTGTTTAACTTGGTCGTAAAATTCAAAATTGGTCAACTATATTTTAAATTAATTCATGAACACTTCTCAAAA
The DNA here is from genome assembly GCA_037127315.1 of Ascarosepion bandense. Lineage (NCBI taxonomy): Eukaryota > Metazoa > Mollusca > Cephalopoda > Sepiida > Sepiidae > Ascarosepion > Ascarosepion bandense. The sequence goes on from JBBBDQ010001209.1 coordinate 735,395, forward strand.
ACCTAGGAATTAAATAAAATATTCGATAGAATTTTAATTGATCTAAGTTATAGCTGTACTAATAATTTAGAAAATTACACAAAAAACAAATGGATAAAAACTTAAAAAAACATGTCACACAATATCACTAACATAGAATGTAACTGTAGGAACAAAAAGAAATGCCCACTTAACGGATTTTTTAAAACAGAAGAGGTTATTTACAAAGCAGAAGTACATGATACAGATGGACAAAGAAAAAACGTATTTGGGGTCTACATAAAGAATTTTTAAAAACAGATGGAATAATCACAAGTCGACATATAAGCATGTTTTGACATGTTTGTACTTGACATTATTGAGTGTTTGGCGTTTAATTTTTATCAGTGAAAGTTGCATCATACAAAAATGACTAAAAACAATGGAAATGTTATTAATAAAAAAAGAAAAACGTCCAGCATTCAATAATATTAACGACGAACACGCTAACAACACGCTTACCGTGTTCAGTACACATGACATACTTACTCTGCATCGTACATAACATCTCATACATTCAGTTACATGGAAAGATAACACTCATCCTCGAAAATGGCTGAAATTATAGCCGAAAGCGCTTGGATAAACAAAACATTTGGTCAATTTTTATATTATTTATGTCCTGAAAGGAAAAATATCACATGATAATTTGCATGAAAAACTTAAACATCACATCTTGTCTGTCATTTTTATGGAAACCTGCAAATATATATATATATATATATATATATATATATATATATATATATATATATATATATTTCAACACATTATTTGTTGTACAGCATTTTTTTACTGTAAATTTTAACAACTAAAAAACCACCGGTTTCGTCCAAGTCTTATCAAGTTTGCTTCTGGAAATTAAAATAAGAGTCATGATGACTACTGGGAGAAATGTGTACAAGGAAAAGTAGAGCCGAATAACATTCAAACCTAGCAAACAATCCCTCTGCTTACAGAGGGAAGGATTACGGGATCTGATGTATAAGGACTCCAGAACTCTAAGTGTGGGACATTTACCTCCTAAGATTTTAAATCCAGCTGCGAGCAATGGCCAACTAGTTTATACATCTTGGCCTTCTATTGCACAGTATATGATAAATAGCAGGAATTGTCTCTCTGGATTTAGTCTGGACTGTTTTTCTATCTCATCAAGGTCCCACATTCGTATCACTTGAAGGTTCTGGAGTCCTTATACATCAGATCCTGCAAGCGTTCCCTCTGTAAGAAATTTCCGTTTTCAGTGTGTCATCTAACGAAATATCACCTCATGAGTAAAATGTGCTGATGTCGTCTAATATAATCGACATCTTATTATTATCGTTAGAATAACAACCCCTGAACTATTATCGGGTTTGGCTATATAAATACATCTCTTTAATTTATCAGTTTGACCGTCTAAATGCGGTTCTCCTACAAAAAGTCAGTGAATTTGAGAGACAAATTGACGAATTTATAAGGAAGATCTTTAGACGAGCCTCAAGATAATGTATATTCTCATTAGAAATAGGCGACATTGACTAATTCCGAATTTTACAATCCAATTACGGTGAAAGCCTCAAATTTGTCAATATTGCTAGTGAGGATACAGAAATCTAAACCACTAGACAAAACCAATTTGTCAGGCAAAAATAATTAGAGAAATTAAGATTAAGTATATCTGATGTAATATAGGAAATTTACTTTTAATGAAAAAATTTAAGTGGTCTATATTTTTAGCAGTGGTCATATTGCTGGTGAATATAAAAACTGAATTGAAACTTACCATTCAAATGGATGGTATCATTGTGAGTATAGCTGGAAATGTGAGCATATCGACCCAGAAAATAATATATATATATATATATATGTATATATATATATATATATGTGTGTGTGTGTGTGTGTGTGTGTGTGTGTGTGTGTTAGAGAGTGTGTGATTGAGAGTTGGGATGATATCAGTCTGCTTTAATATGTGGTTTATCTGTGCCAAAGTTGAAGTTGAAGAGGATTTGTTTTATTACTGTTTTTTATCTATCTGTTTTATCTCGTGGTGTGTGCGTGTCCGTGACTGTGTCATGTGTGCGTGTTTTTTATGTGTGTATACTTCTTGTAATTTATTTTACATTATTTTATGTTACTATTGTTATTATTATTATTATTTTTATTATTATTATGACCATTTCTTGAATAGCACGGAGTCACTTGGACAGGCACACGCTCCTCAGCCATTCTGAAGATGATATTTTGATCTCGAAATATTAATTTATAATAAACAGGTAATACCCAACAACTTCTTTAACTTCTTTTATTTTACAAAATGCATTGTGACAGCCTTCAAGATCTAACCATATATATATATATATATATATATATATATATATATATATATCACACTAATAAAAATGAGTCTTAAAATTAGGATCATAATTTAATGATTAAAATCGAATACAAAATGATAAGTTTAGACTAAAATCAATTTTTATGTTCCAAAGACGATAAAAAAGTTGTTAGGGTGTTCATGCTTTTTTAATATAATGATTCCATTGTTTTTACCATTTTTTGCATGTAGATGATACTATGGTATTTGTGTTAAGAACATGCAAACAGCATGTCTACCTTGTTCTGAACAAAGAACATACACACACACACACACATATATATATATGAAGATTGTGTGTATTTTGGCAGCATTTTTCATTAATGCAGGTTTCATTGAATAATATAGACAAGTTTTGTCTATTAATTTTGTGTAGGATCCGTTCATACCGTGTGATATACTTGATGGTGATATCGTTAAAAGACAACAAAAAATCACAGTAGTCTGAGTATTATTTCTTCTAGTTGGTTTGAGGTAGTTATGTCTTTCAGTTTGTTGTAGAGGTCATGTTTGTTCTTGTATAATGTGTCAAGATTTTCTTTCGCTATTTCAATTTGCCTTTTCACAAGGCTCCATTTCTATTTCAAGGTGGTGATGGTGTGTTGGGCTGCTGGATCATGTAATCACAAAAGTCGTAAAACACTGAGAGTTAAAGAAAATATTAGCCGAACACAGAAGAAGGAAAAGTAGTAAATGACAAACTGAATAACATCCGGTTGGGAAAGCATTAACACAAAATGCAATCACTTCACATTTATGATACTGACTGCAACGTACAGTTCATTGCCACATTCATGTGCACGCAAGTGACTCTTCAACCTTGCTGCACATGTACAAGTTTTCTTACATAATTTACAATTGAATGTAGTTTTTAAGGTTATTTTTTCTTGATGAAATCTATCAGTGTACCTCTTTAGACCAGCTGATAATTTGCAGTTTTTGTTGCAAAACTGATCTGGTAGGAAAGTTTTCAGTCTGAGAAACATGGTCTACATTATTTTGCGGTGGTATCTCATGGTTAAACCAGCTTTTGACAAACAAATTCAACTGCAAATATTAGATATAGCTGTAACACTAGAAGCGACAGCTAAGCATTAGCTTTTTCTAAAGTCCCGTTTCATTTTTGTGTGCTCAAAACCTTTCTATATATAATAAATTAGAGCACTCTAGCTATTGGCATATGACACACGATGCGCTAAAAGTCTGCCTCCTTCTACAGAGTTATTTATACACATATGTATCCATAGAAACACACGTATATATACAAATATATATACACAAAAATATATATACACATACATATACACATATAGATGTATATACATATACTCGCACATATTACATGTGCATATATATATATATATATATATATATATATATATATATAAAGCACATACATATATATCTATATAATATATTCAGTCTTACTTTATTAGATAGCTCTAAACAGGGCCGTAGCTGATGCTTAAAAAGCCCCGGGCACAGAGAAAATTGCCCGGATTTATTAATTGACAATGTGATGACGTCATCAATGTCATCCATTTCTAGAAACTATGATTTTCGTGGATTTCGGGGTATAACTAGTCTTTTCTCCCAAAATTAATAAACAAACAGATTTTTACTGCGTTCATTCGGATGTTTTATTTTTTCTTTCTTTCTTTCTTCGTGAATTGTTTAGTTTGATTTCTGACGAAGACATTTTCCCTTGTCCGGATTTCCACTATGATTGCACGGATCGGCCCGGACCCGTACCCGGTGTGCCCGGTAGTCAGATACGACCATGCCTCTAAAGTACTTATATATATTTAGAGTTCTTTAATAAAGTAAAGATTGAATCATACTGATCTTTCTTTTTCGTTATTTCTTTACCCAAATATTACCGATCAAATTACTGTCGTTAATTCTTTAATTCCAGTTTAATATTGATTAAGATTTGTTATTTTCATTTTCATCTTATTTGTGCTTCTTTCAATGCACCAATGATTAAAAGTCTAACATGTAGGTTAAGAGAATTTATTTGCCTCCTAAACTAACCTTCTGACCTACGTATTTCTACGCCGATAATCTAATAAATCGATTATTCGGCTCTGACGTTATTGATTCAAGACTAACATTATAGCTTTATTGATATGGATCTGCACCTATATTTCCTTCTCTCCAAAGTAATATCCGAACGAATACAACGAACCTGTGTTAACCGTGGACACAGTGATGAAAGAATTACAAGTGATTGTAAAAAAAGGAATGTACTTTATGGTAAATTAAACAAATAATTTATTTTGATTAACATATGCATGTATGAGCAAGAAAAGTGAATTAATATTTATTTGTATTTTTATGGCGTCCTTGTTAAAAATAAACAGCTTGTAACTCAGCTAAATCGGTTAAGAACAGTGAACAACGGTGAACTTCATCTTGAAACGGTCAGGCAGATGAATATTTTTTTCAGATATTTGGCTTCAAACAAGGCAATAAAGCAAGGAAAATGCAACGTAGTTAATCAGTTTTAGTAAATATAAGAACAAATATACATAGTTAAGGAGAGAGAACAATAAATTTACAGGAATGGAGAAGAAAGTTGACATATTTGAATTGTCTCCAAAGGCTATTTTTCAGAGGAATGATCTTCACGCAATCAGTCAGTTAAGTGCCATACGTGATACACTCTTAGGGCGATCATGTCTCTTTCGAGAGATGACTGACTGGGCAGAAGATTTTCCCGCAGTAGATTTTCATTGCTTTCTGCGGTAGACTGTTTGCTTACCAGGGCTATAGAACCAAGATATATATATATATATATATATATATATATATATATATATATCTGAGAAGTATACAAACTAATGGTTTAGCAGTCCACTGCTTGTAGTAATTTATTTATAAGTGTGCTCGATACTTAGTAGAGCATTATGTATCGTACTATTTTTATTATAAATTTATTATAAAAACATAGTTTCGGTAACATCTTATAAGCACTTCGTCAGGTAGTGAAATATTTTTGTGCATTTTTTTCTGTTTCTGTTTGGAATCATTATATACAGAAACATAAAAACAACACAATTCTTACCATATTCAAACAATTATATGGAAGGATTTCTGAGAATGGGTCTCAATTAACCAATAGAACCAATTTTATTGGTTCATTGAGACAAACCCTCCTACATTACCCCGCTTAATTGTCTAGATATGGCAAACACTGACTTGTTTGTAAGTAATTTTATATAATGGTCCCTAACAGAAAAAAACATTTCACTGCCTGACGATCTGCTAATAAGATAGAACCGAAAAACGACATCTCTTAAGTTGTAGTAAACTATGTTTTTTTTTAGAAATCTATAAAAAAATATTATCGTATATATGAACTTGAGACTACCTCTGTCATGTTTTACGACTTTAAGCAAGGCAAACGTGCAAGGAAATATATATATATATTGTCATCCGCAGACAGATCTGTTTCGCTGTATCACAACTAATCGGTACGCTTAGACATCTGATTGCCTCTAGCAAGGATTAAAACACGACCGAATTGACATCAGTCAGCGATTCTAACACTATGCTATAAGCGCTCGGTGAAATAAGGTGGACTTTAGCGTGTTATATACAATTTATTACTGAAGGAACGATGCGTGGATGTTTTTTCAAAGTTTACTATTTCTCCATAGTGTTCAGCCGGGGTGAGAGATCGCAATTATCACAGCTCATCAGTACGGTTAGACATACAATTGCTTCTAGCCACGATTTAAACCCGAATATTGTTGTGGGGCGTTACCCACTTAAATATGGACTCTTCCTACAGTATGTTAACTGAGAGTTAATCATTCTCGTGGCTTCAATTCAGCCCAGCACAGTCTATCTGTCTGTCAGTCAAGCTGATATTTACTCTGTTCTCTTGTATATATTTTGACTTAATATATGTTGCTAACCTTACCACCGTGTTTCGAGTTATCATTTTGTAGTTCCATTACCGGTCCACATCTAATATATATATATATATATATATATATATATATATATATATATATGTGTGTGTGTGTGTGTGTGTGAAAAATTAAGGCAGACACGTTATTTCATGGTAAATCGGAAGTATGGGTCTAGTTCAGGCGAACCATCATCAGCTTCCGTCTTTATTGTACAAAATATCTTACCACGAATCTCTAAAATTGTGTAAAATCCTTTGTACTATAAAGACGGAAGCTGATATTGGTTCGCCTGAAATAGTCCTTTACTTCCGATTTTACCATGAAATAACGTGTCTGCCTTAATTTTTCTTATATTTTCTCTCTATGTATTTATATACATATATATTTAGAGCTCTTTTCGAGAGTTATCCAACCACCGTATGTACAGGATGCTCCTTTCGATTCTTCTATATCTACACTGCATGCTGATATATATATATATATATATATATATATATATATATATATAAGCCTCTTTTGCAGTATCACACCTTGTTATCAGCATATATATATATATATATATATATATATATATATATATATATATATATATGTTTCTCATCGATGTATTATTTGTAGTAAGGGCCAATTGAATTATTATAACGCTTATTGAAAATCTATGTTTTGGGCCTTTTCCGATCGTATAACCTTTTGCTTCGACAAGATTTGTCGCTGTAGCCGTGGATGTCACCAGATTGATTAATCTATAACTTGTGGATATAGCTTAGTGCTAAATATCCAAAGTGGATATCAGTTACCACCAAAACGCAGTATGCAACTCATTGCTCTAAAATATAACATGGGATGTAGCTTGCGAAGGCAGTATATTCAATTCCTGCATCTTCTAAAACGAAAACCATGTGGACGCAAATTTATTGACCACGTCAGTTGATTTTTTACTTTTATTTCTTTTGTCGTGTGAATTTCCAATTGAGTGGGGGAATAACGACCAATGACTGTCCAGCGCCAGGTTTTGAACTGCCATCGACCGGGATACATCTTAATTCAGTCCGTAATCGGCTAACAGATGGGTCAGCCACCATCTTTCTTCTTTCAGTTCAACGACATCAGCAAAACCTCAGAGAAGTCTCTCTTGGTCACTTCTCTTTCTTCATCGCCAAAATGTTCGGATTATCATACGCTTTTTTTCTGAAGGAACACTACCGCTTCAGCCCCGTGACGCTTCTATTATCACCAAGGTTTTTCAAGAAAACATCAGATTTCTCCCGAACCATCCTGAATCGGAAGTTCTTTATTTATCTATTTATTTGTTTATCTATTTAGAGGATCAGATTTCCGGAATAATTATATCTTGCACTGATCGATCGCATTTACCCGTGAAATCCTGGCGTGGTTCTGCTAACCGCGCTGACATTTCTCATTGAGCGGTCAATTTACAATGCCTTATACAGAATAACGGCTGTTGTTTGGCGACTGGATTACCAATGTATTCTCATTTGTAGTGCAGCTAGAATTCCTTTTTTTTCTTTTCTTTTTAAAATAATTGAGATTTTATTTTAGCGGGTTTGTCATCGCCATGTTTCATGTCTGTAGTTCAGTTTCCTTTATTTTCTCACATCTGAATACAGACGTTGTAGAAATAGTAATGTAAGGAAAATACCGTTAGAATATCTATTTTGAAGGATCAAGTAGTTTTCATTACGATGTACAAGTTACTAATAAAATTGTACTCTCAGTGATAACATACACCTCGCTGATATTGATCCAAATTGAAACTAAAATGGTAATAACACAGAAAGTGAAAAATATATTAAAAATAATTTATTTTTCGATAGAAAATAACTATTCTCCTTTAATTCTTATAAAAGACAGTGACTCCTTACCGAATTTTAAAACGGAATGTAAACGTCTTTATTTTATGATATCTCGATTTAACGAATTAGCTGAAAGATCGGTGAGGTAGTCTTTTAAATGATTTACTTGAAATTACAATTAAAAAAAGTGTTAACAGAGTGTAAAATGGATATGTCTCTAATGTTTTCAAAGTAGTACGAAAATTCAGAAAAGAATATATGTATTTCATCTTTGAAACGATATAACGAGTAAATCAATAAAAAAGAAAAAAATACAGAAATGAGAAAATGATCTAAACTCCTTGCAAGTTTACCCGATATTTGACGCAACACAATATGAGTCGAGCGAAAATAATATTTCATGTAGACTGAAAGTTCAAATGACAGCATGGTCCATTGTTGCTATTTTAGTGCCATATTAGGAGTCATAGTTCAGAAAGAATAAATACTTAAATCAACCTCTCCCCTTCTCTCTCTCTCTCTCTCTCTCTCTCTCACACACACACACACACACACACACACATATATATATATATATAGTTATCCGTAGACGGGTCTGTTTCGCTGTATCACAGCTCATCAGTACGATTAAACATTGAAATCCGACCAAAATGACATAAGTCAGCAATTCAATTGGGTGAAATAAGGCAGATTTTAGCATGTTATATACAATGAAAATACAATATATATATATATATATATATATATATATATATATATATATACACGTATACACCACACATTTACATACATACCCTTACTTTTAAGGAATAAGCAGACATAAGATGTTCTGATAGGCGAAATATAGAAGGCTATTAGCATATCCAGAAAAAATAATTTAAATGGACATTTTAGGTAGGGGTAGTATTCGGAGTTTGAGAAAATAAACTTAGAATTTGTGATTAGTTGTTATCTAAATTCAATGGCACGGAAAATATAAGGGTAAAAATAGATCTACATAGTCGTTTTAAATTATGCTATAGTGATTATAAAGGGGAAAAGAGCATTTCTGTCAGACATGGATTGATTTTGACTTACTTTTAGGGCAGTTTTTATATTATAATTTAAAAATTTAAATTTGTGTCCGCATTTACTCTTGAATTATGTATATTTCAAAGTAGATATTTTTGGACACTTTATTATTTCAATGTTTTCAACTAAATATAGTTTACATCTATAATAAAAATTTCTGAGGTGCGGAGAGATCCTATGGGTTTCAATTTACTAAATGTTGAAATATTAGATTGAGTTTAGAAAAGGATTGTTTGTGAGTGTAGGAAAGTTGTTTAAATTAACCCGCGGAAATACCAATAAAAGTTTGATAATTCTTCTAGTTGTTATGTGGAGAGATTTGGGCTTGGTAGATTACTGTGTAGATCTACTGGTCATTTGTTTATGGACCAACAGTTACAAGAATTTAAAGCTACTATTTTTGTGTTAGCATTATTTAAACTTTTTAAAACTCTTTAGAATTTGTGTGTTATCGGTTTAGAAAATTTTATCACAGACGCAGGGATTTTAAATTCTTGTAACTGTAGGTTCGTAAAATTTCCTCAGCAGGTTCACTGACGAAGAAGACTGAAAAAGAATCTAATATGAGTTGGACAATTCTTCAGACAACAATTTGATTGACCGCCAAGTACGGAAACAAAATAAACTAAAATATCTGAAGGTGATACTGTAAGTCCATCACCTACCTGTGAAAGTTGTTGTCAACATAAGTCAACATTTTCAGAGTATCTCCGAAAAATCAGTGCTGAAAAAGGGTCTCAATTTCGTAACAATCGTCAAGCGGATACTATACGTAGACAACATTGCCTGTATCGAGGAAATAGCTTTGAACAACTCTCAGGCTCAGGCGGATGAGCTACGATGGTAAGTGAGACAGCCTTTGGAGAAGGTCAAGCCATCCAAACTAAACATCTCAATAGAGGAGGGGCTAGCAATCAGGACCCTAATGAGGAATGAGAACATCATCAAACTACCAGCAGACAAATGCAAAGAAAATAGTGATGGACGAATCTGAATACACTAAGAAACTGGAAGACCTTATTAGAAATGGTAACTACCGAAAGGTAAAGAAAGACCCCACGTTGAAAAGGGGACGACGGCTGTCGCAGATTGTAATCAAGAACAAGGGTCACTTCCAGCCTAGGACATGCAGTCAGTTGTCTCAATGTTACAGCAAGCAACCACACTTGTATGTTCTACCTAAGATTGATAAAAACGTATTCGACTTAGGCCGATTGTTAACACAAAATGTTTAGTGTGCCACTCTCTGAGTCGCTTCTTCTAGATATAATTGACTCAATGAAAGGAAAGTCACCATCATATGTTCAAACCTCCGCCCAATTCGTAGAACGTATGAAATATACTCTCATCAAATGCAATGAAACGTTGTGCCTGGATGTGGTGAGTATTTTCATCAAGTTACCCACAGTCGAATCACTATCGGTAGTCAGGGAGAGACTGACCTCCGATTAATCTCTATGAGAACGTACCAATATTCCACTTGATAACCTGATAAAGATGCTGACTTTCTGCACAGAAATAACACACTTTGGATTAGGATAAGAAATATATCGGCAAGATTAAGACTTAGCAATGGGGTCTGCCATTATCAACATCACTGACTAACATATGCATGGAGTACTTTAAAGTGATGGCATTAAATTCCACAGCTTTATGGTTTAGATACTTTGTAGACAGCTTCGTACTTTGGCCACTCCAGGAGGAAGTCCAAACTCTACTAGACCAGGTGAGCTCAATAACATCATCAATACAGTTAACTATGAAAAAAGATAGTGACAGACACTGCCATCCCTGGATGTGCTTATAACTCGAAGAAAGGTGGGTTTCAAGACATCCGTATTCCGCAAGCCAACATTCACCAAACAATGCCTCAATTTCAACTTTCACCACAAATTAATTGGAGTAGATATATTAAACTATCGCCCTGTTCACACTCCACCCACATCTATTGAACAGGTGAAGAGGCTCATCACTTGTTTCCAGTTTAGAATGCGGTTTCAGGTTTTCTCTTTTCCAATCTTCTCACTTTTTTTCAATTGGAGTGGATAGACTAAACTATCGCCCGGTTCACACTCCACCCACGTCTATTGAACAGGTAAAGAGCCTCATCCCTTGTTTCTTGTTTAGGATGTGGTTTCCAGCTTTCTCTTTTCCAATCTTTTCACTACTATGTAGCGCCTTGCACATCAGTGGCGTTACCGCCTTGCTCGGGGTGATATGATTAAAAAAAAAAAACTAAAATGTAAAAAAAGGGATTGTCCGCTGCTTGCAACATCGAGCAAAAGTCACAAGCGGTGACCCAGAGAGGTACAAACAGGAAATGATCAGTGTAAGCAGTATTCTACAATGGTACAATTATCCAGGGTACGTGACAATAATTCCAACAAAAACGGAAGGGAGGGTTCTGTCTACTTTATTTAAAGGGTTTAACGCACAAAATACATAGGAACAGTGGTCCATATAACATTAAGACGATCTTCAAAAATGATTCTAACTTTCGCAGGTATCTCTCCCGATTAAAACCCCAACAGACGAGGACATGACTAGCGACTGCCTACACGCCATTCCATGTGGCTGTGGAAAGAAGAATAAAGGAGAAAGAGGCCGCCCACTTAAGGTAAGGCTACAAGAACATCGCAAGTCTGTAATATGAAGGGGAGATAAAAAAAATCAGGCGTAGCTGACGACTTATGGAGGAAGAAAGGGGATCGACGCCCCCTATGGGTTGAAGTTGAAATAATAGATAGAGAACTCCGCTGGAAACTAATCAAACCTAAAGAATCAGCACATATGCCAGGCCGCAAAAATCTCTTAATTCGACCAAGCATAGAGATGAATACTATATGGGAACCAGTAATACGGAGTGCCAGAAAAAAATCATTAGTGTCAAAAGTTGTAATATGAGCTCCGGTAAAAATACTAGAGAAAATCATTAACTTCAAAAATTGCAAAATGAAATCTGATAAAAAATTACCAATGAAAACCATTAACATAAAAATGCCAGAGAAAACAATTAACATAAAAAATTACAATATGAACACCAGTAAAATTTATTTACTGAACATTAAGTTTATAAGTCCCAGAAATTCAGTTGCTCTTGTCCTGAAGGATACGTTGGTTAATTCCAGTGACTTGACACAAAATTTTGTGATTTTAATACCAGACTACAGCAGTAGTAAACAAGTAACTTAAAGAGTCATGGTAGAAGGAGGTAACTCATGAGTAACAAATGAGGCTTCACACAAAGAATGAGAATGGTATACCTCAGTGATCGTAATAAAGACTTCGGTTCGAAATTCTTAGCATCTGAAGAAGGCCGGAGCGTACCAAAAAAGTATCTAGCCAGCTGAACTGTGAATTTTCTATTATTTTGCTTAAATTCCTAAGGTTAAGGTACCTTAGAGAAGAGTTCATTCTATTAATTACCAAGAAAGCATATATGAAAAATTATTCTGTAGAACAAGTGAAAATCAAAAAGAGCCAAATCAAAAGAATACGGTTGGGGATTAAGTGTTACGCATTTCAATTCATTACTTTACGGCAATGTCTGTTTTTCAGGATGTTTTCTTACGTTCAATCAAACAAATTCGGCCGTTTTTCTTAAACACAAATCTCTTCAAATGGCGAAAGATTGATCGTTTAGGTTTAAATCACCCTAATGAAACAAAAGAAATAGGACACTAGAAATCGGTCCTAAACAAACGGTTACTTTATATTAACAATAGAAATCGAACGCGAGTATTTGTTATGATGTACTATTTATTGACAATATTTTTCTTATATTTACAATTTAAAATGTTAACTTGTTGTTTTTCAATAGCACTTAATTTTTCTCAACGTAAATGCATCACCTCTTCTCAACCTCTTTGCTCAAATCAACGTCATTTCTTTCAGGTCAGATACACTTGAATAGAAAATACATGAAACATAACTTAGTTATATGATCCATATATTAAAGCCCATAGAATTAAGGAAAACAACTTCAAATATATTGCCAAAATTCACAGGAAACTGAGACTTGCACCTGTTTTACATCAAATTAGCCAGAATCAAACAAAAAACAAATGAACGTTAGGTAGCCGTATCGTATGCAAAAACTGAAACTATTATAACGAATATCTATGTCTCAATTTATGCTTAAATAATTGGTAAATATTTATACCACACCCAGTATATGGGTGTGTCTGCGTTTGTGGGAGAGAGAAAGAGAGAGAATAAGAGAGTGACGGCAGGAGCAAAAGAGCGAATATTCATACAAAATCTTAGCAGTGTACTCATAAACGCTAGCTGAATGCTCAAGTATCTAACACATTGGCAAGATTGCAATATTTGCAGCAGTTAGTTCGTAACCGGTCAATTATTATTCCTTTTCCCAACCAAATACAAAACGTTAGTGTTATATATTTACTGCACACGGAACACAAATGTGCATTTAACAAAACGCAAAGTATAATAAAAATGAGCAAAAACATTAATCAATGAATATCTGTATGTTATAATTTGAAATCAAACACATACATGGTAGGATCATTCTATCTCGCAACCATCATTCTACTTGGCAACCTAAAAAAAAGAATTAAAGTCATCAGCAGTCAAGAAAATTCAGCGCCATTTCTACCCAGACACAATAACAATAACTTCTATTAATAATTAGATTCGATAGCAAAACTGATTATAAAACACATTCTGAGAATAACTAAAAACCTACCTAATAAAATCGTATTTGATGCTTCAATAATTGTTATGGAAAATAATGTGTGAAAAATACATTGATAATCTTCAAATCTTCCCAGATATCAAGCTATACCTTATTAACACCAATGTAAAACTCAGTGTCCAAAAGAAATCGACAAACAAATAAGAAATAAGAAATTTCTATTCTCATATCAAAAAATAAAATCCGATATATTTCTCGGATTCTACCAAAGAGCACTAAGAATATGCAAATCAGATTAATTACTTAAAGAGGAGAAATACATTGCAAACACTTTCAAACTTCTATGGTACCATAATTATTTTAATTTTAGTTCGAAATAAAAAACCCATAAAATATTTTTTTTAGAAAGTGCCCTCGTGAGAAACTTAATAAATCAAAAAGTATATTCATCTGCCCACTAACTCTATCATGTACCACAAATAAAAATGACTTACTACTACTGCCAAAACAATATAAACACATAATCAGTACTATAAAAGAAAACAGTAAGCTAAAAACCTCCATCGAATCTAATAATTGTCACAAAAAGCATAAGATAAACTTCCAGGAATCTAAATGAAAAATTATATGTACACAAAAAGAACATTTTACAAAATAATTCGACAATTTGTTGGTTTCTCACCATTACAAGACTGACCACATTACTTACATAAAAATTCTACTTTGATGGAAAAAAGAAAATAATTTACAACGAGGTAAATGTTTAAAGAATGCCTCGATCGTAAAGTCATCTACATTAAATTTGCACTCTAGCTCTTCATTTCATCATTCTTGGTGGAACTTCTAACATTACAGTTTGGGATATCTACTTACAAAAGTGATAAAATCAAGAAGAAAAAGATTCTAAATGAATTGGCATAAATGAAAATAAATCTCAATTTCCCAGAACCTCACTGTCGTGCGCATTTGTAGTCGTTCCAACATAATGAATTTTTTCCGAGAAAAGACGAAATTTGTCACAAATCATGATTTCTACTTTGTTATTCAATTTCTTCAATAATCGTTCATATATATATATATACATTGCCTTAAAGCAAATGTAAATCTCCATAGGTAAACTATGAAGCTCAAATCTCCCCAAAATAACAACAAGAAGTATTACAAAACTTACATTGGCATTTCTGCAGGTGAATTTAAACAAAGTTACTACACTCACAAAGACTTCTTTCTAACAAACCATCTAAGATTTCGAAACATCCCTTTCCCGAAGATTTTGGCAAATGAAATAAGAGGGATCAAATACCATAGTAAATTCGGAACTGATAGTTTCAGCCCGCACTCCACAAACCTTTACGATAGATAATAATCTATGCTTAGTTGAAGAAACTGAAATAAATTATCCTAAACAAAATCTACTTTAAAATTTACGAAAGGAATTCAAAAGCAAATGCCACTCCTAATCTAAATTTTTAAATTTTAAATTATAATATGAAAAACCCTCCTAAAATAATCCAACATTAATCTGTGTCTTAGAAGCATTTCCTTCTTCCTAATCATTATAGTATGAATTAAAATGACCATATAGATCAAAATTTTTCACCCTTATATTCCCTGAGTGCATTAATTTAGATAGAAAATTATCATAAATTCTAAGTTAATTTTCCTAATCCCCGAATACTTCTCCTATCTGAAATTTCTATTTGAAATAATTTTTTCTGCATTCCTTATTCTCCTCATTCTAAAATCCTTCAATTTTTCATACAATAATTTCATATGTTTGGTTATTTCTGTACACGTATGGGTATGTATATATATGTATCGAATGTGGATATGGGTGCATATTTATATGTGGGAATGTATTTGTACAGATATATATATATATATATATATATATATATATATATATATATGTGTGTGTGTGTGTGTGTGTGTGTATTTGTATATACGTGTATATATATGTATGCATATGTATTTATGTATATTTATTGGATGTGGGTGTGTGTATATATATATATATGTGGGTATGTATTTGTATATGGATGTATTTATATATGTTTGTATGTGTATATACGTGTATATGTACGTGCTTGTATGTGTATATATATTTACTTTATTTTAAATTCATAGTTATATTATTTTACTCTTTATAAATACTGTTGATATATATATATACTTATTTGTATATGTATTTATATATATATATATATATATATATATATATATATACTTATGTGTGTATGTATATATATATATATGCATGTATATGTATATGTGTGTATGTGTGTATATGATAGGTGTATGTATATAAGTTTATTTATATCTTACGTGCCGATATATTTAATTATACATATATGTTGATGAATATGTGTGTATATACATATTTATATAATCTTTTTTTTATTTTTTTTGCATCTATCATTTTAGCATTTCATTCATTTTAATTATCAATTAATTTATTGATTAGATGAGATAACTTAAGGAAATATATGATAATCACTGCAATTATATCTTTGGAATTCCCTATATCAATCTTTCTATCTTAGATATTTTATTTTATTTTTATTCATATATCTTTAAATTTATATATATATATATATATATATATATATATATATATATATATATATATATATATATATGTTTAACCAGCCTCCAATACAATATTTACTTTTTCCACCCCTCCTGTTTTAGTAGTAGGATTTAAATTAAATTTATCCCAACTATATTCAGATCTTATTACTTTAAATAGAAAAATATTTTGTAAACATTTTTTCAGTGCCGAATATTATATCATGTGAACACTTTATTTCACTTTTCTCGTTTTTCCTTTTTCTTTTTCCTTTTCTATTTTATTCTCTTGTTTTAAGTATCTATCTCTTTGCATTTTGTCACTCCCGCCATCTCTCCTATAACGCTTTCCATGTCTAACCCGTTTTTCCCTTGCTTTCCTGTTTCCCTTTCTCTCACTTCCAGTCCTTTAACACGGCTATTTTTTTATTTATTAACAAAGATGTAATCAGAAAGTCCTTTTCAATGATCGAGACTTGAAGCCATTCACCTTCTATATTATTTTTCCCCTTTCAACCGTCTATCATTATCTACTTGCTTTTTTCACATCCATCCTATTTTTTTCTTACTACTTTCCTCTTTTCATCTTTCATGTAAACTTCCGATCTATGTATTTCTTTTTTGCGAACTTCTGGTATATGAATTTTATCCTGTATTTGCATTATAAAGAATTTGTTGTTAAAGAAGCGAGGTTTCCTCGCTTAAATGGCTATACAACATAATTAACTGTAGGAGTTTTATTTGAATATATATATATATTTATATATATATATATATAGTAACGTTTTGTAATTATCTTGAAGCGTTGCGTAAAATAGTTGTATGTGTTATGTCTTGAAGGCTGTCACAATGCGTTGAATGAAATAAAGGAAGGTCGGGAGGTGTTTATATGACCTATTCATTATTACACTGATATTTCGAGAATATAATCTCATCATCAGAATGGCAGAGAAATCCTCAGATTATCCGTGCTTCTTAGCGGTCCATCTATGCTGTACGTGTGTGCGTGTACGTGTGTGTGTGTGTGTGTGTGTGTGTGTGTGTGTGTGAATGAGTGTGTGTGTTCTAGTTGGGATTTTTTATTTTCTCCCCCCTCTGGTTGTAGTAGCAGATGTGCTCATAACAAACCACTTACCAGGACAGAAAACACACACACACACACACACACACACACACACACACACACACACACACATATATATATATATATATATATATATATATATATATACAAAATAAAGTAGATTCATTTACAGCACACACAACGAACAAACACCACCAGATAAATCAGATAGATAAGACAACAGCAATGAAATTGATGCTCTTTCACCCGGTCAAAGTCACATCAACTCCCAGATCACACATAGATTAGCCACATACGAACTTATTCAATCAGACCAATAAAACCCCAACTTGAATACACACACATACACACTCACTAACACACACACACACACACACACACACGCCATCAGACCATAAAAAATCCCAACTAGAACACACACACACACACACACACACACACACACACACACACACACGTATAATTTATACCTACTTAAATGTTTCCCCCGCGTTTAAGTGGAGCAACTGTATTCTCCCTTAACGTATTACCACGTGTTCACAGCTGCAAAGCAAAGAAGATTGAAAAATGCGTGCATATCAATTACAGAATTACTTATTACATCATACAATATTAAAATTAAAAAAAAGGTTTTTTTAATTAACATGTACAGTTCAAAAACTATTAGCAATGAAAATATGTACAAAAAAGACAAGAGAACTGCTAAAATTATAAGTATTTTAGCGTCAAAACTTATCCCGGAATATACAATATTGCGACCAAGTCCCGAATTAGCCAAGAAGGAAAGAGGAATGCCGTACTTTACGAACAGAGACACAAAGTACTTACGAGAAGGCGGAAATGCAAATGGCGTTCTCTTACATTTCAATTAGCAGGAGGCGGGTAAGTCCGGGTTCCCGTAGCCGAAAGCTTCTTCCGCCAGGGACTTGTTAGGCCGACGCTTTCTTCTTTTTCATGTAACGGCTCTGGTCAAACTGCACTAGAACAGCTTCTCAAACGCCGGGTTATGTGCATATTATTCAGTAACGTTTCTGTTCTGGGGTAGAGGGGACCAGCAATGGCTAGTCCAGGTGAATCGTATCTGGTGTTGGAAGAGAAGTTCTGAGCAAAGCATTTAGCATTATCTGCTATATATGTGAGGAGACAATTTGATAAGAAAGGAATGGTTGAGAATGTTGTTGGTACTGCTGATAATCTCTAGGACCGAAATTAGATGGGTAGAAGGTCGTTATAGGTATAAAGCCATTAGGGGTAGAAAGTGAGATTGTAGGTAGAAGACCGGTTGTAAGCATAACGCAATAAACGTTCTACCCAGAATGCATCGTTGAACAGCATGTATAAATTTATCGAGTAAAAAACAAACACTTGGCCTAACTATTAAACAGGTGAAGAGGCTCATCCCTTGTTTCCTGTTTAGGATGCAGTTTCCGGTGTTCTGTTTTCCAATCTTTTCACTCTTTTCTTTATTTTTTATTTCCAATTGGAGTAGATAGACTAAACTATCGCCCGGTTCACTCTCCACCCACGTCTATTGAACAGGTGAAGAGGCTCATCCCTTGTTTCCTGTTTAGGATGCGGTCTCCGGTTTTCTCTTTTCCAATCTTTTCACTCTTTTCTTTATTTTTTTTTAATTGGAGTAGATAGACTAAACTATCGCCCGGTTCACTCTCCACCCACGTCTATTGAACAGGTGAAGAGGCTCATCCCTTGTTCCCTGTTTAGGATGTGGTTTCCGGCTTTCTCTTTTCCAATCCTTTTACGCTTACGTAGACTCCTTCGCATCAGTGGCGTTATCGCCTTGCTTGGGGTGATATGATTAAAAAAATATAATAATCAGTCAGTTAACCGCCATACGTGATACACGCTTTGGGCGATCATGTCTCTTTCGAAGCATGATTGACTGGGCAGAAGATAATCCCGCAGTAGGTTGCCATTGCTTTCTGCGGTAGACTGGTTGCCAGCCAAGGTTATAAAACCCAATCTGTGCTATCATTTAACCTATAACTGGAGGGAAGAGACGAATTAATACCTTTCCCAAGGGTATTTTTGCGTAAGTGATTGCAAGAAATTCAACTGAAATTCGAACTCGGCTACCCGATTTAGCGTCAGTCGGCGATTCTACCTCTGGGATATGAGCGTTCGGTAGAAGAAGGCAGACTTTTTATACCCGCCCAATAGCCAGAGTGCTCTAATCCGTTACTGAATGAGCGATGCGTACATGCCAGGGTAGCTACTGCTTTTCCAAGTCTACCATTCTTCCAGAGTGCTCAATCAGGGTGTGAGAGCGTGAATATATATATATAGTAAACATATAGTTGTAAAGAATGCAATATGGATATATATATATATATATATATATATATATATATAATAAGCATAGTTTAAGGTATGCTCTCTCTCTCTCTCTGTATATATATATAATGCAGTAAGCGAAGATATATGAATATATTGATTTATTTGAAAATATTTGCAAATGCATAAAGTCTATTAGGTAACGTCGTAGAAAATCTGTCTCTGTTATGTGTGATGAGTTTTGTTTGTTTGTTCTTTTTTCCATAACAGACAATATAGATTTGCAGATTACAGTCATATTCATTGATGTATGGTTGTTCTAAGATGTTAATGGCTTTCTTTATATGTCGTACTTTTTGCTATTGGCTTCATGGATTATTGTAGTATTATTTATGAGGATTTGTCTAATATTACTAAAATTTTTTCCTGCTTGTTAGTGTACTGTTTAATAAAAATTTCTTTCGATAATTGCCACGTAGGTCTGTATGAAAGGATTGTTGCTATGCAAACTGTATAAGATATACTTTTTATCGTTTTCAGAATTGCAATCGTCAAATGAGTAAACAAGTCAATACACAATAGTTGTCTTATACAGTCAATTGGTGGCTTAAGATATTATTTTAGATAATGAAATTACTGGATTTAAATAAATGATAAATCTGCAAAATGTATTTTTCTAGCGATTGAATTATATATTGATGACGTTCTTAATTTTAATTCAACGTTTTATTCATTGTAGTGCATTTGGATTGTATACAACACGATAACAGTACTGTTATTAATGCTTATTTGTTTTCTCGGTTTTATATTGAAATTATTATATAATTTGAGAGTGAATAATTATGGAAAGAAATGTCAATAAATATTTGCTTAACATTAATTAATTCCCTAATAAAATAAGTGTTAATAAGGAGATCACTTCTTATTTTGATCTTTTATAGTTTCGGAGACGAGATGTAGAACAAGGCAATTGGGGAATAAGAGTTTCTATTTATCAATATTTAATTCAAATGTAAACTGAACACAATTTCTTTTTCAAAATTTTTAATTTTAATTTCTGTTTTTAACGGTGATTTTTATATGAAAATATAATCATCGGAATTTACAGTTTTATTAAGTTCTTTCTTTTCAAGGTGGGCCATGCAAGAGAATAAATAAGTTCTTTCTTTTCAAGGTGCGCCATGCAAGAGAATAAATAAGTTCTTTCTTTTCAAGGTGGGCCATGCAAGAGAATAAATAAGTTCTTTCTTTTCAAGTTGGGCCATGCAAGAGAATAAATAAGTTCTTTCTTTTCAAGGTGGGCCATGCAAGAGAATAAATAAGTTCTTTCTTTTCAAGGTGGGCCATGCAAGAGAATAAATAAGTTCTTTCTTTTCAAGGTGGGCCATGCAAGAGAATAAATAAGTTCTTTCTTTTCAAGTTGGGCCATGCAAGAGAATAAATAAGTTCTTTCTTTTCGAGGTGCGCCATGCAAGAGAATAAATGAGTTCTTTCTTTTCAAGTTGGGCCATGCAAGAGAATAAATGAGTTCTTTCTTTTCAAGGTGGGCCATGCAAGAAAATAAATAAGTTCTTTCTTTTCAAGGTGGGCCATGCAAGAGAATAAATAAGTTCTTTCTTTTCAAGGTGGGCCATGCAAGAGAATAAATAAGTTCTTTCTTTTCAAGGTGGGCCATGCAAGAGAATAAATAAGTTCTTTCTTTTCAAGTTGGGCCATGCAAGAGAATAAATAAGTTCTTTCTTTTCAAGGTGGGCCATGCAAGAGAATAAATAAGTTCTTTCTTTTCAAGTTGGGCCATGCAAGAGAATAAATAAGTTCTTTCTTTTCGAGGTGCGCCATGCAAGAGAATAAATGAGTTCTTTCTTTTCAAGTTGGGCCATGCAAGAGAATAAATGAGTTCTTTCTTTTCAAGGTGGGCCATGCAAGAGAATAAATAAGTTCTTTCTTTTCAAGGTGGGCCATGCAAGAGAATAAATAAGTTCTTTCTTTTCAAGGTGGGCCATGCAAGAGAATAAATAAGTTCTTTCTTTTCAAGGTGGGCCATGCAAGAGAATAAATAAGTTCTTTCTTTTCAAGTTGGGCCATGCAAGAGAATAAATAAGTTCTTTCTTTTCAATGTGGGCCATGCAAGAGAATAAATAAGTTCTTTCTTTTCAAGGTGGGCCATGCAAGAGAATAAATAAGTTCTTTCTTTTCAAGGTGGGCCATGCAAGAGAATAAATAAGTTCTTTCTTTTCAAGGTGGGCCATGCAAGAGAATAAATAAGTTCTTTCTTTTCAAGGTGGGCCATGCAAGAGAATAAATAAGTTCTTTCTTTTCAAGGTGGGCCATGCAAGAGAACAAATAAGTTCTTTCTTTTCAAGTTGGGCCATGCAAGAGAATAAAGAATCTATATCGGGGAGCTGGATTTCTTGCATTCATGTATGCACAAATACTCTTAGGAAAGTTAGGTAATAATTGGTCTCTTCTCTCCAGTTATGGGTTAAATAACAGGTCAGATTAGGTCCTATAGCCTTGGCTTGAAATCAGTCTGTCGTAGAAAATAATGGCAACCTACTGTGGGATAGTTTTTTGACCAGTCAGTCATGTCTCTTATGAGACATGATCGCCCAAGCGTGTATCACTTATGACACTTAACTGACTGATAGCGACACCATCGTTGAGAGTGTAGTTATTTCCCAAGTGATCATTATATGAAATATGTTGTGGGATCTACCCTTTTTGTATAAAATAATGGACTCAACTCAGTGTACATATAATCCTACCATACAGAGAACAAGAGCAGGGAATCTGGAATCACAGTTGTAGTTGCAGTTTACAGTGGAGATTAAACGTAGACATCCGTTAAAATTATCGAAGAGTTCCGACAAATACCGAAGTTAACCAGACACCAGACTAGCTCTGATCTCCACTCAGCTAGAATAAGTTACCCGGACATTCTATTTCACTTCAAAACTTGTATATACTAATAGTATTCCTGAATTCACTAACCCGCGTTCCAGTTTGGAAATTACGTTCAATATAAGCTACTTTTTCTATCTCCATATCTGTTCTTGTTGTTTATTATTTGGTGAAGTTTCTCATCAGGAATCCAGAACAGAATATATATTATGTAAGCTATTAAAAGATTTTTTATGTACTGTCGCTTTTTTCTACATATGGTGGAAAAGAATTGTGACGAATATTGTTTCAAATTATAGGAATTGTTTCATTCTCTTTTCATATACTAATCTTTCAAGTTCTAATGGTACTAAAATTATTTTTTGGTGCATGAGATGGGAGATTTGTAAGAATTTATCAATAGAATCAATGCCATATTTATTAGGTAAATTTTGATATATTAATGTATATATTTGTAGGTTATTAGTGTATTACTATTTACCTGGTTTATAAATTTCGATATCATCATATATGTAACTGGGAGTATATTTGCCTGTGACTTTTTAGAATTTAAGCTATTCTATTGCATGACCCTTTTAATGAAGAATTCTTAAGAATCGTATATTTAACTATGTGTCTCAGGGCAAATTGTAATTTTGTGTAGTATTTGTTTTTATCAGATATAACAAAATATTCTATTCATCAACTTTCTTTAGTATAATAGTATTTTCTAAGTTGGTGATTTGGTTTCTACAAGTTGAAATTTCTAGTTAAAATATGTGTTGTTATTAAATCTATTTTACTAGATTCTATTTTTAATCTAGTATATCTTAATATTTTTAAACTTGCTATCATTTTCCTGTAAGTTGGAAAGGAATCCAACATTAAAAAGTGTCAATCGTGTTAGTTAATTCCAGAAATATATTGTTGATCTTTCTTAGATACGTTGTTAAGTAACATCAATGTAATTCATAATATTAAAAGCAAAACATCAATTATTGAAGCCATTTATATATAACAAAAACAAGTTTGCATCAATAAAAATAATTATGGTTTCCAATCAGGTGTTCCCAAATGCATGTACGAATAAAATAAACCTCACCACACATGAGTGATACCAGATAACCTCGCCCATAGCCAGACATACTTCCTGCAATTGAATTTATTCGATTTAATTTTAAAAGTATATAACGACACCTTAAAACATAGAAAACCTTAAAACTTGAAGCACTTTTAAGTGTTTTTTTCCATTTCCATTTTCAGTTGCTCAGTTTGCGGAATGTTATTCTCAATTTCACAAAGAAGGTTCAATTTAATAGAAATAGAATGTATATACTTTTCATACAAGATATTTTAAAAGTAAAATTACTATCTAATTGCATATAAATATTTCTTTATATAATTTCTCCGTATTATGTTTGTATGAATTATTGTTGCCTTTTGTGTGCATGTGGATGTTGCTATTATATTTATTATCAACAAGTTATGGACAAAGTTTGGTAAGTGTTTATGTGTGTTTAGATAATTTAATTTCTGAAAAGAAAAAATCTTCAGATCACATAAAAAAATTACATAAAAAACTTAAGCACAATACATTGTCTGTCATTTTTAATGAAACCTATATATATATATATATATATATATATATATATACTATCAGTGTAGCCCGGCGTTGCTCGGGTGTAAGGAAAGCTTTAAACCTAATTCATGGTCCTGGAGCTCAGACTCAGCCTAAAGAATATTTGTGTGAAGTTTGGTAAGGATCGGATAAAAATTGAGGATTTGTAGAAAGGACATACAGACAGATAAACACACACACACACACACACACACACACACACACACACCTTACCTTTTATATATATATATATATTATCGATTTTCTGCACTATGGTTAGAACTACAACCTTGAAACTTCTGAATATCGTTTCTTATATCTTTGTCTATGAGTATATCAAATATGATTAAAATAGGACAACTCCTTCTATCACCCGATTTTTTCGATTATCGATTTTCGATATTTCTCGGGGGTACCTCGACACAAAACCTAGCTAAGAACACTCGTAGACGCTTATAGTACAACTTTGTAAATTTTCAAGAAAAACGGTTCAGCAGTTTCCGAGTCTATAGGTAACGGATACACACACACACACACACACACACACACACACATACACACACACACACATTAAAAGTTGGAGCATCTCTTAACCACTTGACTCCAGTTCTTTCTACATCACCCTGTATATCTTTCCTTTCTCGTTACCTTTGCAACTGTCATCAAACTTGTATTTCTATTGCTCCTTTCTCTGACACCTTTTGTAACTGGTTCGTCTTTCACTTTACTCTCCTCCTATCTAATCTTGTTCTCTTATGTAGCCCCCTGCTCATCACTGGCATCACCGTCTTGCTTGGGGTGAAATGATTAAAAAAAAAATAAACCGATACATTAGATATGAGTACGAAAATGCCGGCAAAATATATAGATGAACTTATGCGTATGTATTTACAAGTTTACGTAAAGGATGGATATAATTATCATCAATTGTGTTTTCATGTAAGTAAATTTGATGAAAAGAGACGAATAGATGATTTAGTCAATGTGATGTTTTTTCCAAAAATAAATTATTTAATTTATATTCTTCTGACGACGATCTCAATAAATAGCGAAATGTTAAATATTTAATCAAGCTGCATTATTCATTCGATATATGTGTGTTGATTGTTTGATTTCTAAATGTCCTTGGCATATTTTTATTAAGAATGTTCAGTCATAAATTCAAATCTTGGGAGGCGGTCGAAACTTCCAATTTGTATACACCTAACCGAATACTAGAATTTGTATTTAATATTTATTTTGTATCAAATCAAATATTCCGCACGCTAGAACGATATATAGTATGGTAATTTACACACACACACACACACACACACACACACACACATATATATATATATATATATATATATGACAAAGCAAAATTAAATCAAGAGGTTATACTTTTTCTTTTCTCAAGTGTTCTTGGCAATTACCTACTTGTAACGGACCCCGCAGTTAAAATAAGCTGTCCAAAATGTGATAAATAGTTGTCATATCTGAGTCGAGTATTAGGAGTTTTGAAGATATCTCTCCTCATTCCACTACGTCTTAGTTTTTTTTTGTGGGGGGAGTTCTGAAATTCTCCATCGTCTGTTAAAACAATGTTGTATATTTTCCATATGGGGAAAAGACATTTCAGAAGATTTAAGAGAATATAGTGAATAAAAGCGAAAAGAAAAGGCGTAAGCATGAAATACAAAAAGGCAGAATGCATGGTTATCAGCAAAAGGAATGAACCCAAAATGAAAATTGCAATTCAGGGATACTAAAATCATAAAACTACAAAAATTAAATACCTGAGAAATGTTCTAACGGAGGACAAAAATTTTGACAGTGAGATCTGAAGACACACTTGGTTGTTCAAAGATACATTCCAATCGCAAGCAGAGTATTAAGATACAGAAAAACATTGTCAGATTTAAGTTAATTGATAGAAACAATGAAAAGAATACTTCGTTGTTATAATTTCGAATTATTATCAATTCATCTTATTACAATTTTTCCTTAGACACACAGTTAAAGAAGACGTAGAATATCTGATAATCACAGGACAGATTAAGGGAAAGGGCGAAAGAGAAAATTAGCGGGTAACATACTTGTTGAGCTTGAGTAAATAGAAGATAGAACAGAGTTTGTGCGAAATAAGAAGAAGGAAAAATTGATAAGAACTATAAGGATCAGGAAGATGTAGATGGCCATGACCGTCTACGCTCTGAAGAGACACGGCAATAAAAAAATGAAGAGAAAATCGGTCATACATTTTTTATATCAAGGAATATAATTTTGAATTATTATCAATTCATCATATTAAAATTATTAATTATATATTTTATTGATAATAGGAAATAAAAATAAATATACTTGTAATAATTTGATGAAAGGGTATCATCCAATTTGAAAAGAATTAAGAAATTTCGCAACCAGTAATCTACCGTTTCAATATTCGAATATACGCCGCAAATAAGTTGGAAAAACGAAATTAAGAGCTATGTATTTTTCTAATGATATGAATGAATCACTTTTTTTTTTCAAATAATATTCATACGACAGATCCTTTCAAACATTAAAAATAAATTTAAAATAATAATTTAAATTTCACATTAAAAGTCTGTATAATTATTTCACGTTACAGGTGTATATAATTATAACACAGCATATCAAATAAAGTACATAATCATATCACAGTTTTTATAACATTATATCACAGTAAGTATGAATGAAAAAATGGTGTTATACTTGATTTTTCTTTTTTGTCATGAATAACATAAAGAAAGTAACTATTAATGAAAATACGGTAACAATAATTTATAATGTATTTTGAGTTTGCTTTAAAGAGTCCACGGTATTGCAATTACCGATCTAGAAAAAATAATCCCCACTATTTTGAACGATTTTAATAAATAAAGATTGTTTGGATCAAAATCAAATCCGGCTAGATTGCGGAATTCTAGTAGGGATTGGAACTTTTCTTTCATTATTGTTTCCTGGAAGAATCGATATTGGAATTAACTTGATAATTCTGACTTACATACTTATTCACCGCAGGGGTGTATTTCTTCAGAATAGACATTTATTCTTCGCTTTTTCAATACTGAAATGAACTCATTAAATCACGATGTATGGAAACACAATCAAAGTAACATACCGTTTATAAATATTATTACATTTTCTAATTTTATTAGACATAGCTAAGAATAATTATTATCAATTACTGATATAATTAGTAATAAGACAACCAACTGTCTAATTTTAGATGTTAGTATATGGTTGTTTATTGCCGTGGTACAATAGACAGAACAATTTGTAAACTATCCTGTTGTGGGATCGCCACTTTTTACATAATAAAGGACTCAGCTGAGTATACATATACTCCTACCATTAGAGAGAACGGAAGTTGGTCAGTTGAGAGTTTGGTTGAATTGTAAGTATAAGGGAAGAGTTTGGTTGAGTTGTAATTTGGTGCAGAATTAGTTGGAGTTGGTTGGATCTAGAATCACCGGACATTATTTTCAATTCCAGACTGTAGATATTTATTTCTACTAATAGTATTCCTAAATTGACTAACCCCTGTTCTAGTTTGTATATTTCGTTCAATATAAATTACATTTTCTATATCCATGTCTGTTTTTGTTATTAATCATTTTGTGCAATTCTTCACCGGAATCCACAACAAATTGGCGAGGAAGATTTCGAACACGAACTCAGGTGTAGCCCAATTTGTACAACAAATTGACGACGAAGATTTAGAACAGGAACTCAGGTGTAGCCCAATTTGCACAACAAATTGACAACGAAGATTTCGAACAGGAACTCAGGTGTAGCCCAATTTGCACAACAAATTGACGACGAAGATTTAGAACAGGAACTCAGGTGTAGCCCAATTTGCACAACAAATTGACGACGAAGATTTAGAACACGAACTCAGGTGTAGCCCAATTTGCACAACAAATTGACGACGAAGATTTCGAACAAGAACTCACGTATAACCGCAAGTCTAACAAAAAATACGAGAATCTCGAACTGACATACACAAGTCGCACAAAGAATTAGCAACGAAAAATCGAACTCACCTACAAAAGCCGAACAACATATTGGCGAAAAAGATTCGTACGAAAGTCCACAATAAATTGACGACGAACTCACGTACACGTATACGCCGAATCGCCACAACAAATTTTGCTACGAGGATTTCGAACACAGGTCGACCACAAAAAAACTGGTGACACAAACGGAATTTAAAGAAAATTTTCCACAAAATTTTTTCTACAAGATTAATTGCCAGGAACCAAACCTTTCATGGACTCAAAGCATAAACCATGGAGAAATTTCAGAAAGGAATACTAGAAATCATAAAAAAACAAATGGAAATGCAAAAGGCAAATGAAGAAAAACAAATTTAAAAGTAAAAGGCAAATGAAGAAAGACAATTAAAAATACAAGCACTATTGCTAAAATTAATAAGTACAGCACCAGATAGGAACACAGAAAAGGGGATACGCTTTCGTATGATGCTATGTGGAACGTGATAGAAACTTTTAAATATTCGATTGATGAAGACAAAACATCTGCAGAATATTACAGGCGATATGAAAATATCTTTAATATCGACTGTCAGCACTGAACTGAAAAGAAAAAGTTAAGGCTTTTCCTCAAAAAATTAGGTATTGTAGATTATATTCTTCCAAAAAAGACGAACGACTTAACGTTCGAGGAGGCAGTGACAGGCCTCGCTGAACTATTTAGCCCAAAAACTTGCTTGTTCCTTAAAGGGTGGAAATGCCTTAATCTTGTGAAAGACGAAAACGAAGACTATTCAACATTCGCAGCCATTGTCAACAAACATTGTGACGACTTTAAATTGGCCAAGCTAACTTCAGACAACTTTAAATGCCTCATATTTATCCAAGGACTAGTCGCTGATAAAGACAGCGAGATGAGAAATCGAATGCTGACCGAACTACAAAAGGAACCAGATTTAACGTTGCAAAAACTATCAGAGGATTGCCAGAAATGCCCTAGTATTAAAAAGACAGTAAATATATCAAAGAATCAGGAGTCGCGCATATTCGTAAGATAAACAGAAATTTACGTTTTTTACCCTCACTACAAGCAAAACAAGATTTTAACAACAAAAAAAAAGATACAAAACAACAAGTGACAGAAACCAAGTAAAAATCAAGCCCCGTTTCTGCATGTTACAGATGTAGTGGATGCCATTGGTTTAGCGATTGTCGGTTCGAATATAATTGCCGAGCGTGTAAAAAGGTGGAACGCAAGGCAGTTATGTGCAGAAACAAAAACCAGCATAGCAGGGCAATATCTACTAGATTGGAAGATGAAAGCAAAAAACAAACAAATATGTAGAACTTAAAATATTGAATAAGAAGATGAAATTACAACTGGATTCAGGGCCAGACTTAACAATAATCAACCTACAGACAGGGCGTAGGCTGAATAGGCCAAACATGTTACACACAAAAACATTGCTAAATCTGTAACAGGAAAAATTATTAATTTCCAAGGTCAAATTATCGTGAATCTGAAACATCTGGGAAAACCCAAAAAGGTAAAAATATATGTCATGAAAAACAGACATAACTTGGTAGCACTGGACTGGATGCAGAAATTTAACATATGGGAATTACACATTAGCTCTTGCTGTAAAAAATAAAGAGCGTGCCGACAGAAACTACGAAGTTGAAAAAATAGGTATTTTCAAGCAGTAAAAAATTACCAACAAAAATCGAGCAACCAATATTTATTATATCTATAGATACAGAAAAAGTATTCAAACCAGTTGAACAAGTTTACTTCAGAATGTTAAAAATTGCATGTCACATTTGGAACCTGGAACAATTATAAACAGACTAGGAAATGCGATATATAAAATACAGGAAGAAAAATCTTTACATAAGAGACACATCAACCAAATACAAAGAAGGAGTGAAGAACCAAGCTCGTTACCCTCAAAAAACGTTGTTGCGAATAAAAAAATTGAAGCAGTTGAGAATAATAGAAAACAGAAAAAATATTGACTCCTTCCAAAAAAGAAGCTAGGGAGAGGGGGTGTTGTGTTATTAATAAAGGCAATTGAGTGTACATATACCTTGCCATAATACAGAACGGAAGTTGGCCAGATGAGAGTTTGGTTGAGTTGTAAGTGTAAGGGCAGAGTTTGGTTGAGTTGTAAGTTGGTGCAGAATTAGTTGGAGTTGGTTGGGCCTAGAATCAGTTACCCGAACATACATTTCATTTCAAGGCTGTATATATTTATTTCTACTAATAGTATTCCTAAATTGACTGACCCGTGTTCCAGTGTGTATATTTCGTTTAATATGACTTGCATTTTCTATATCCATATCTGTTTTGTTATTTATTATTTTGTGCGGTCCCTCACTCGGAATCCACATTTCTAACAGAGAGACGCAACGAATAAACATAAACCATTGTGCCCACTAACTTTATCATAAATAAAATCTAAAATAATTTATCTTCGTTTAACGTAAAATTTGCTACAAG
This sequence comes from Ascarosepion bandense, assembly GCA_037127315.1. NCBI lineage: Eukaryota > Metazoa > Mollusca > Cephalopoda > Sepiida > Sepiidae > Ascarosepion > Ascarosepion bandense. The sequence goes on from JBBBDQ010001209.1 coordinate 766,177, forward strand.
AAATTCAAAAACAAGAAAAGACGTAAATAATAAAGACAAAAGCTAAAAACCCAAACGCGAAAGAGGAGTTTACTCTATCACGTGTAATAATTACCGCTGTCGGTTAGAACAATTTCCAGTTTAATTTTCAAATTAATGATAATAATGTCTATTGTGTTGTACGGTGAAAAATAATTGGACGTCCACAAGAATGTAGAACTGCTTTTGGACAGAAAGTGAGGTTGTGCCCATATATGGCAACAATGCTTCGTTTTCGGACTGATCTGGTTCTTTCAAAGCTAAAAGGCAGTGAAAATTAAAACGGTACTAAAAGCAGTACAGGTAAGCGACCATTTTTACCAGCATCTTTTGTGATTGCTTGATGCACAAGTTTCGATTGGGTTGTGAGTTGATCATCAGACCCAAAAAACACTCAAGGCACGCGGCTGCCTCCGAGAAAACACCCGTTCATCGCGATAGCTGAAAATTCAGAATCCGCTCGTTACATTGCTAGTTTAAAAACATCCAGATATCGTCTGTGACGTTACGACAGAAAACTTAGCTTTTGAAAAGAGGGAAAATAATAATAGAAATAATAGGATTACACTATCTTTACAGATAGGAAGATTCAAGAAAATAGGCCGGACATAATAGGCAAAAACCGTGAAGAAAAAAAATCTTACCCACTAACTGATATGACTTGCCCACCCGACTTAACTTAGCAACCAAAGAATTTGAAAATCTATCGATTGAAAAATCTGGTAATCAGAATTGGAAAATGTGGAAACTGAAAACAAGAATAGTACCAGTCATAGTTGGTGTGCTGGGAATGATGTGAAATAAAAACAAACAAAACAGGCATACATACACGCCCGCACACACACACACACACACACACACACACACACACACACACACACACACGCACACACACACAACAACAACAACAACTCATTGAAAAAATCATGGAAATCTCAGCTTAAGCTAAATGCAAAAAATATCTTAATAATTAACGCTTACACACTAAGAAGAACATTGTCTCTGTAACGCGAATGATGTTATTGGAGTTAAAAAACAAATCATAAAATATAGTCATAACAACACACCATTAAATTGTTTTAGGTCTCTCTGCAGATTTTGTAGGTTGTTGACCATATCAGAAATCGAAATATAATGGCGATGATTATGACTGTAGTAATGCATAAATACATCTAAGAAATTCAAACAAATGCGACTAGTTTCGATTACTAGACTACAAGCCGATGTTTTTACAACATCATAATTAGGCGAAAAACATATGCAAAAATCTGGATAATAAATAAGGCTTAGAAGTAAAAAACAGTAAATCCAAATAATACATAGATTGTTCAATCTCTCATTTTTTCTTTTATTATTGTAATAAGAAATAATGTCGGATGAAAACATTAATTATTACTAAAAATATGGATGTGCTAAGAACGTGTTACCTCTAAATATAACCGCTTATTGCAATCATTTATAAGATAGGTTAGAGTACGTTAATGCATTTTCCCCCCTAATTAATGCTAAACTATAAATAACTTGCTGATTTTGCTGAAACTTGGCAAAAACTCGTTGCAACATGTTGACCATATGTTGTACTTTAAAAGGCATGGTTTATAGCACTCTACCTTTATGAAATCATGTCAGCTACATCAATCTGCACATTGATGCACCGGGTGGCGTATGTTGACCCATTAGTAAACAAATTGTTGCAAAATATTATGAACCCTAAAGTAGGCGTAAATGCTATTTTTAATGTAATCAAAAAAAGATATGTATTACCAGATTCAAACAAATATATTGTAAACCGGGGAACATAAAACAATGCGAAAATATATATCTACTAATAAGAATCTATTCCTTTTTTCTTTTTTTTTTCTTTTTTTTCATCACTGGAAAAAAATTTTATCACACCAAAGTCAGGGACTTCCTCGTAAGCACAGTCTTCTCAATTCGAAGTGCGGAACTTTTCATCTGTGTGTGGTTCACAATATTTGATCCTTTTTTTCCTTTGGTGACATGAGCTTCCTTTTCTTTTCTCTGCTCTTTGTCCTATCCTTTCCCTTCGTTTGTCCTGTCCTTTCCCTTCGTTTGTCCTGTCCTTTCTCTTCGTTTGTCCTGTCCTTTCCCTTCGTTTGTCCTGTCCTTTCCCTTCTTTTGTCCTGTCCTTTCCCTTCGTTTGTCCTGTCCTTTCCCTTCGTCTGTCCTGTCCTTTCCCTTCGTCTGTCCTGTCCTTTCCCTTCGTTTGTCCTGTCCTTTCCCTTCGTCTGTCCTGTCCTTTCCCTTCGTTTGTCCTGTCCTTTCCCTTCGTTTGTCCTGTCCTTTCCCCAATTGAGATTTTCGTCTTAATCTTTGTTCCTTTTTTTGTCGGCAGAATATTTTTAAATCGTTTATCAGTGTGAATTTCCATTTTTTCTTGTTCTTGAATCTACCCAGGCAGAAAATTTTCAAAGGATTCGTGGTAGACCCACATTATTCGCAGAGCTTTGGCAAATAAACTCGGTTGAAAGAAAACGATAGTAATTTTTTTATATTACAAGAGCGTAGAGATATTTTCAAATGAATTTGAATTAGAAAAAATTAGGACAACTTTTTTTACTCATCATACTGAATTCACAAATTTGGTTCAAAGTTTTTTGTTTTTTTTTCGATTAAATGACCCTTGATTTGCAAGCAGGAATGGAACAGAAAGTCTTAAATGCGAATGTGTTGGCGTCACTTGCAAACGAATAGACACTTTCGTTATTGAAATATGCCTTCTGAACCATTCTCTACCCCGTGCATCAATGTACCTCGACTTACCCTATTTCATTTCTTCTCTCTTAATTTTTCACTTTCATAGAAACTCTCAACCAAATCTTTCCTATCGTTTTTTCCACATTCCTTCCTGCTGCATAGTATTATGTATTATCGGTCAGAAAGCGAAAAACATTTAAATTTCGAATCGATGATGATTGCGCAGAAAATAAGCTATAAGCCTTGGTAAAACAAAAAAAAACATACTAAAAACAACGCCTAATGGTCGGATATACAAAGAAAAAACAGGACAATAGATTTTTGATTCCTTTTTATTCTTATTTCTTCTATTTGTATTTTTATCAAAATAATGTTAACAAATTTTACCATTGATACCTAAAACATCTGGATTTGAAATTAGCAATAAGCATCTTACGAAGTTCATGTTCCTTATTTTTGGGCAGACACCATTACATAGATGATGCATGAACGATTTAACTACAGAATTTAACGACCAGGTAAAATACAGATCGAAACATGTGGCTACAATTCTCTTCTAATATTATCTGCGACATATTGTATGTTTTAAATCTTTGCTTAAAAATACACCTGTGGTAGTCCTATCAAATTATATTTAAACTGTTTTAGAGATTTTAAATATATTTCCTTGTTGTTACAGAATAAAGAATATTCATGTTCAGCTCAAATTTATCAGGAGGAAATTTTTACTCATGGCGGCGTTAAAAATAACTCCAACAACATTTGAATTGTTTTTGTAAGGACAAAAACATATGCAAAATGTTATATTTAAATAATTTATAAATTCTATTTAAAGGTTAAAATTTTTTAGTGAGCAGTGGAAATATTTGCTGGTCTTATGTTAAAGATCTTGAGTGTTGAAAGGTATCAGAACTTTGAAAATGTATGGAATTGTTCGTAAGGGAATTAAACAGTTTGTGTTGTTGAGAAAAGTTCGTCCAATTAACAGTTTTTCCTTTTAGTATCCCGTCTTGTTTCATGGAAGTATTAGTGGAGACGTTGAAGTGATTGTGTTTCTTAAGGCGAATTAGTGTTAATAAGTAATTAGCTTCAGGCTAAGAAGTTGATTTTTATAAGAGATTCGAGTGACGATTTTGTTCCTTTCTTCTCATTTTGTTGACGACGATTAGGTGACGAGTAAAGATAACGAAATCATCACAGGAAAGTGAGAGCGAATGTGTGTATCTTCGTAGATTCATGTGAACAGCTTGTTTCTTTCTTTCACTGTGTTGACGGCGATTAGATGAAAAGAGTGCGGATGTGTGTCCGATTCAGCAGTTTGAAAATTTTCTTGCTCCATCTAGGCTGGCGTGGACAGTTCTGCTTCCTTTTCACTAACTCTAGATGTAGCTTTGCGCTACGAATTTAGAAGTATTTCAGTAAATTCGTAGGCTTCACAAAATTTGGCTCAATTTGAGAACTAAACACGTATGCATAGGCGTATTTGAAATATTTAGATATTTTAACAGATCAACACTGGTAATTTCTAAATTTTCGCATAGTAGGGTCCTAAAATACCTCCACGTAGATTGTACGTTGGAAATGCAATGCAAAACTTGCAGCATGTATAGTAAGCTTTAAACGTGGTAGGCACGTCTGGCGAGTTGATTGTGTAATGCGTGGTGTATTTGGCATGTGACTAATTGTTTTTGATGTCCCGTTTGAAAAAGGTAATTAAAATGATCTGATGATTTCATTATGGCAATTTGTCCGTAAATCAACAGTTTTTATTTCTTCTTGTATCGATATGTTCATGCCTGCTTGTACGAATCCAAGTGGTTATGGTCATGTAAAGCATGAAACAAAGGGTAAATTTGCTTTTGTTAATATTAAACTTGTTAGTGGCATTGTGTTTGTTGTCGGGTTGAAAAAACTGGACTTTGCACGATGTGTAGTGAGGTAATTAAGATGTGAGAGAGTACAATTTCTGACGAAAATGTACTTATTTGAAGTATTGTGTTTACTTTTTAGTAGATTAGATCTGTTGTAGAATGCTATGAAAAATATATGAAGACGCCTGTAGCTGGAAACTTTGATTTGCAATGTTGTTGAATAGATACTGGTAAAAAGGATACTGAATGTCGACGCATGTTTTGTAAGAACTTTCGATGAGATATGAATTTAATGTCGATTTTTCTTGAAGATACAGCTGTATCCAGTATTAATAAATCGAACTTGCAGATGTCGTAGTCGTTTGTGTTAATATTTTAAAAAACGTCAATGATTTGACGTTGAGTTATATATCAAATCTTTTTTCTGGAAAGCTTGGGATAGACGACAGAAAGCAATTGATTTATTCTATGTTTGAGCTTTTTGTATTCTCTCGTGTGATTCGCTTTTCTTTGAAATTGGAGTAATATTAATGAAAAAAAAAGTTTCAAACTGGTTACACGAATTTCCTATTTTTTTATTGGCGTAAAATTTCCACGTAGTAAATTAAATATATCAGCCTCTCTTATTGCAACCAGATGCACGATAATTACAAACAAGATGAATAAATCATAAAAAATCTTATTCGTACTAATATATCTGAAAATCCTACCAAAAATACAATACTACTAATTTGATTATCTGTAATAAATAACTGATGTATTACACAAAACCAACATTATATATTATGTGAAATCTCCCTTAAAAGAATGTCTCTCAGACAAAAAACAAATATATTTGTCGGATTTACAACAACTACATTAACAAGATATCTTAGCATACACATGTCTGACTATTCGTCTATTTCGAGACATCTACAATAACATTCCTCTCTACATTCACAGATTAAAAAATGATCACCAACACAACTATCCTACACAAGGAAACTAATAAATGCAATCTACAGACTCTCGACTTAATATTCATTAAATACTTAAACAGTCAATTAATATGAACAACTATGAATACTGTAGTACTTTTCTAAAATGTTCATAAAAATAATAGTTCGTCATCATGATATTACAATATAAATACTTCCATATTGTATTCAAGTTATATTAAACGCTAAGTAATTTGAAAACTGCTACAACTTAGACCCCTGAAGATAATTTCGGAAAGAGTTTGAAAGTACTTGGAAACATCGAGAAATGTATAATAAAATCAACTGTAAAAGATACAGCGTATTTCTTACATCATTCTATTATAGTACACAATAATTTAAAAATAAGCAGACATAATATGTCAAATTTATTAAATCTGTCATGCATAAAATATGATTTACCGCCTAAATACACACACACACACACACACACACACACACACACACACATATATATATATATATATATATATATGCTCATTGTATATATGTGTATGTGTGTGTTTGCAAATTATTTTCAAATTACATGTTTCTGTAAAAAACAAAATGGCTGAAAAACAAATAATAGTATCAATCATTCTGAGAGGATGCGTTTATTCTACTGAAGAACATTATCAAGCCAATGTAGGATTTATTTTGTTGTAAATGTATATATAACGTGGTCATCAGATTGGTTTCTCAGGATGTTTAATTTTGAGGTAGATAATATGTCAATTAAAAATATATGAGTGATACATGGTATCAAAAGGTAAGCGAGTAATATATACTTTGTTTTTAAATGGATATTTTTTAAATAATCACTAGTGAATGTATGCGATGAATGTGGTATACATCTTCAAAAATAATATGATATATTTAAGTGTTTTCTTTTAATTTATCAACGTATTTCTAATTGCGCATGTCGGCTTGAGAAAATAGTTATTCTCTCAGGAAAATAAGGTGCAGATTTATATGCTACATTGACCAAAAAGACCAAAAAAATGTCACAAAACCAAATTATTGTAACTGTACGTTTTAAGTGGACATGCCGAGGTCGTTAAGCATCTCACAGCCCACGGTCTCCTCTCGGACAAACAGTATGCCTTCCGCTTCACCAGGTCTACTGCTGATATGCTAACGACCATCACCGAATATATATACCAGGCTCTCGACAAGAATGGTGAAGCCGGAACCATCGCCTTGGATATATCTAAAGCATTCGACAGAGTATGGCATGCCGGCCTTTTACGTAAACTGCGAAGCTATGGCATAACTGGACATTTGTTGGACTTAATCCGGTCATTCCTGTCTAACCGCACACTGAAGGTGGTATTAAACGGACATGCCTCCCAGAAATACCCTACAAACGCGGGTGTACCCCAAGGCTCTATCCTAGGTCCTACGCTCTTTCTAAACTATATCAATACCATAAGATCACAAGTAGCCATGTATGCCGATTAAACCACAGTTTACTCTCTCTTCGATCAAAAACCTGGTGTTGGTGACAAGGCGAACCCCGCTGACGAGCTTGAGAAGGACCTCCAATCCGTGGTGGATTGCGGTAAGAAATGGCTCGTAAAATTCAATTCTTCCAAAACGAAGCTGCTGTCAATTAACCACCACAGACAACCGCACCTCCCTCCCATTAATATGGAATAGGCTTGCCTCCCAGAGAATAAAGCACTACGCCTGCTTGGCCTGACATTCTCAGCGGACCTCAAATGGAATGGCTATGTCGAATCCATTGCAAAATCCGCAGCTATGAAAGTCAGCTCTCTGTGCAGGGCACGGAAATGCTTTGCGCCTGAATCTATCCTGCACTTATATAAAATTACCATCCGCCCGTGTATTGAGTACTGCTACCACATCTGCTTGGGTGCCGCTTCTATTCTCCTCGGGGTTCTTGACAAAATGCAGCGAAGAATCTGTAATGTGATTGATACCGACTTGTCCGACCGCCTGCAGTCTCTCTCTCACTGGCGTGATGTGGCTTCCCTGTGCCTCTTCTATTAATACTTTCATGGCTTAAATCACTGGTGCCCCCTAGATGTGAATTTGCACGAGATACTAGATTGGCAATTAGGTCCCACCCTTTTACAGTGAAACCGATGAAATGTAACCGCAATTTCTACTCCAACAGCTTCTTTCTTCGCACTTCCAGCCTGTGGAATTCCCTACCGCATGCTTGCTTCCCCGACGGCTACAACCTCCAGGAATTTAAATGTTGGGTCAATAGACACCTCCTAACACATAAACGCACACACCCTCTCTCCAACTCTCTCCCTATGTACATCTTAAATCGTCTATCACCCTCCTTCTGACATTTCCTATACCCAATCGTTCTATGTAACCCCCTGCACTATAGTGGCAGTGGAATGCTTTGCTTGGGGTGACACAATTAAAAAAAAAATACTCCCTCATCGAACAAAATTTGATCTGGTTATATTTTTGCTGACAAAATGAGTATTTCTAACGATCAGCAACATTTGAAGCCCTTCATCGAATTTGCAATGTTATCTAAATTTTGAGCATGTTTTATCGTTTAATTTGAATTATTTAATTTAAGAATAATAATTGAATGGGTATTCAATAGTCAGAGAACAAAGAGTGCTACAAAGAAACGTTATTATATGCGTAGTTATTTAATTAAAGTTCAACGTAGAATCACTTTCATGCAGGCAAACGACGCCGCCTGCAAAAGAAGACGTTGACAAAAGAAAACTCCGGTCAAAGAACACGCTGGTAAAAGAAGAAGCTTGAAAAGAAACATCCCCGATAAAAGAAGTCTCTCGCAAAAGAGAATGACGGCAAAAGAAGACACCAGTGAAAGAAGAGGCTGGAAAAAGAAGAGGCTGGAAAATGAAGAGGCTGGCAAAAGAAGGGGCTGGAAAGAGTTGACGCCGATGAAAGAAAACGCAAGCAAAAATAGACCCAAGTTAGAGAAGACACCAATAAAAGAAGTCATGGAAAAAATGAAGGCGCTGGCAAAAGAAGACGCCGGCGAAAAAAAAAATGGCTCCCCTAAAAGCTAAGGCTGGCAATAGAAGCCGACGTCAAAAGAAGTGGCTGGCAAAAAAAAAATACACGGGAAGAAAATGATGAAAGGTGAAAGATAACGCCGGCAAAATATCGCTGTAAAAGAAAGATACTGGCAAAAGAAGACGCCGACAAAAAAAAAAAAATGGCTTGGCAATAGAAGACACTAGAAAAAAGATCAAGATGAGAGAAGACACTGGCAAAAGAAGTCGCTGGAAAAAGAAAACACCGTCGAAAGAAAGCCGCCTGTAAAAGAAGAAAACAATGGCAAAGATGACACTGGAAAAAGATGACCCAAGTGGGAGAAGACGCCTCTGAAAGAAGACGCCGTCAAAGGAAAACACTGGCATAGAAGATGCTGGCAAGAGAAGACCCAATTGAGAGAAGACGCCGGCAAAAGAAAACGCTGTCAAATTAAAGAAAAAACAAAGAAAAACGCTGGCGGAAGAAGACACTGAAAAAAGAACACCTATGTTGGAGAACACACCAACTAAGACGACACTGGAAAAAAGACAGCCACAAAAGAAGACGCTGGCAATTAAAAAACTCAAAATAAAGCCCGAAGTGAGATCAGAGGCTGGAAAAAAGATGCTGGGAAAAGAAGACACTGAAAAAAAAAGATCTAGGTGTGAGAAAACGCCGGTAAAAGACGACGCATGTGAAAGAAAACCCCGGCACAAAGAGGCTGGCAAAAAAGGCGACTGTAAAAATGACAACGACAAAGGAAGGCGCTAACGATAGAAGAAATCAGCTAAAGCAGACGCGGACAAAAAATAAAAAAGACGAGTTTAAAAGTAGACGCCGGCAAAATAAGATCCTGACAAAAAAGAATCGAAACTATGCTGCTAAGTGGGAATAACCTTTCAAAATGAGTACTTGAAATACTAATTTTTTTATTTTGTTTTGAATACTGAATCTTGAGACATTCACAGGCAAAAACCGTAATGCAAGATACTTTAAAGTGAAGATCTTGTCAACGTGTTTATTATTTGAAAAATAAATGAGACAATTTCCAGGAACAATTTCCTAAACGCAGAGAAAATATTTTCCGGTAATAAATGTTTTTTTTCCAACCAAATGTCAAATGAGATCAGCAGAGATCAATGTTAAAAATTATTCATTAAATGTAGCTTATAATGATCCTCGGAAACCGTCCAAATAAATAGGTTTTATCCTAATCTTGTAGACATTACAAATTAGCTATTGATTGTGGCATGATTTATTGATGTTTCTTCTAGTTCATACTAAGGAAAACATCCTAAAATTCGTTTTAGGTCATGGTCACAGCCTGTCTAACTCCAATATCGATTGAAGTTAATCTATCAGGAATTCATCGATTGAACGTAATTGAATTCATAAAAAATATTCATCAAATAAGAAAGAAAATATTTTGACATCTTTTCTTTGCATAATACCTTGGAGAAGCAAATCATACCCCTTGCACCTAATTTCATCAAATATGTTTCATCTTTGCTGTGCCACTTCAAAAAGTGAAATACATGGCTCTCCATAACTTCCTATAATCTGGAGCTCTTATGTGTTATTATTATCTCTCCCAATTCCTGTCCTGCCATTTAAATCCGGAAGTTTATTGGGTGAGATGATCATGGCTCAACTATACTTCCTTTTTTTTAGCAGTATCAATGAATATCTTCTAACTTTACCTTCCAATTCTTGTTGCGCAGTGTATTTAAAGGAGGTTCATCAGGTAGACTGATCATGCCTTTCCTCTACTTCATATCCATTGTCGCACTTAGCATGTATATTTGCTTATTATACATTCTAATGCTATCATTCATTTTTTTACGTCCGAACACGACATGATTCTATATTTATTTTCTTTAAGACTAAACAGGAAATGGTCCTATATTTACTTTTAACTCGTAAAAATGATAACATCTCAAATATTTTTAGTAAAATAAATAAAAATATGTGTCCACAAATGACTGTAAATTTCCAGTAAACTTCTCAATTGATACCATTAGATTCATCACTGCGTCTCTTGTGTTCACCGTGTTTACATTAATGTTGACATCTTCCATCAAACAAAAATGATCTTTCGTGAAGTGTTTTTTTTAACTTTTTTTATTATCTTTCCTAATTAAAGACCGTCACTTACTCTCTTGACAATTTCAATGCCACCGATTGTCTTTCAATAGAGACTATTACTCAGTGACGAAATTATGGAATAATAATAATAATAATAATAATAATAATAATAATAATAATAATAACCTGAGGTCGAAAAATCTGCCATAGGAACAAACTCCTACACAAAGAATGTATCTTCAGGTACCCACAACCAGGATAATCCTAATGATGGTCCTGAAAATTCACCAGCTAGATCTACAACCGTATATTTAAAGAAAGAAAAAATAAAATGGTCTCGTGAGGAGTACAAAGTCGTTATGACTGCATTTCATGAAGCGTTACCCAAACCTCAAAAAAACATGACTCGCCAAACATATGACATTTGGCGTGAAAAAGTTGGTCAAGCAAATAGAAAGTATATTGACGAAAATAAATTGGCCAATGTACGGAGGTACATTATTCGTAATAACCGACTGACAGAGGCTGAAATTCACGAAATTAAAAGAATTGTAACAAGAAGAGTCGAATCAACAAAATATGAAAAGGAACCGGAATCAGAAATAAAAAGTAATAACATCAAACAAATCACAGGTCATAATGTAGAAACCGTGAAACACGCAAATCACTGCGAAGATAATGATGTAAGTTTAAAAGTGCTGGAAAGGTGTGATCTGAGTCTGAGTCAGTTAAAAGACAAAAATAAAATGAGTTCAGAACACATCGAAGATAATTATTTGACGGAAAATAAGAACAATATACAGGAAGCCAAGATAGAAATAAAAAACCAGCTAAGTCAAATACAAAGTATTACAATGGAGGAACGTGAACAGCTCCCAAAATTCCAACCAACAAAACAAAACCTCCGAACTATTAAATTGTACAATGCAGCACTGAAATCAATACTGGATGAAGACCCTCATACAAATATGCATCAGCAACAGCAGCAACAAAAAAATTAAATATCAAAATAAAAACAAGGCAGTCACGCAGACGTGAAGCTCCACATTGGAAAAGAAAAATCGAAAAAGAAATTGAACAACTAAGAAGTGAACTGTCAGTACTGGATGAACTGAGTAGAGGAATAAATGTAAGAACTAGGAAAAGAAAAAGAGCCGAAAAAAAATATAACATCAGGAATGAAAATGACGTCTTATCAAATAAAGAAAAAATAAAGCAAAAAATCCAACTGAAGGCTCAAAGAATAAGACGCTATGAAAAAAGAGCAAGATTTTACAGACAAAACAAGATCTTTCGGACTGATACAAAGAGATTTTACAGGGAAATAGGTAAAAAAAGAATTGAAGTGACAGTACCCCCCAGAATGGAAGAAGTCACACAGTTCTGGGAAAAGATATGGGCTTGCCCTAAAGAACTTAGCAAGGAAGTACATTGGATTACGCAGGAGATAGAACGAATGAAAAATAAACCCGAATAGACATGGTCTGGAATTACAGAAGATGATGTTAAATTTGCACTAAAAAAGCACACAATTGGAAATCCCCAGGTATAGATAAAATTCCTAACTTTTGGCTATATTATTTAAATGCAGCACATAAAAAAATAGCCAAAGAACTCAAAGAAATGGTTGACGATCCCACTAAAATTCCTGCATGGATGACAAAAGGAATTACATTTCGTCTACCCAAGAATGGTGACACAAACAACCCGAAAATCTACAGACCAATTACATGTCTTCCGACAACATATAAACTACTAACATCTATTTTAACAAAACAGACATATTTATTCTTAGAAAGAAATGACATGATACCGCTTGAACAAAAAGGGTGCAAACGTGGCTGTTATGGTTGTAAAGACCAATTGCTAATTAACAAAATGATCCTGGAAAACTGCTACAGTACAAAGAAAAATATTAGTACTGCCTGGATAGACTACCTGAAAAGCATTCGATAGTGTGCCACATTACTGGATTTTAAAGACTTTAAATATATACAAGATATCGCCCGTCATCATCAATTTCATCAAACAGTGCATGTCTATATGGAAAACAACCCTTTACCTCAATCATATAAATGGAACCTATAAGTCTGATGAAATAAACATCAAAAGAGGTATATTTCAAGGTGATTCTTTATCTCCCTTACTATTCTGCATATCATTAATAGCACTAACCAGTCAACTTAATAAGACAGAATGTGGTTATAAAATAGGCCAAAAGAATGAATGACTTAAAGTTATATGCTAAGAATGATAATGAGCTGGAAGGTCTTCTGCAAACTGTAAAATGCTTCAGCGAAGACATTGGAATGAAATTTAATTTGAATAAATGTGCTAAAGCTACAGTTTTACGTGGATCAATACAAGAAACATCCTCAATTAGCCTAGACCCTGCTGTAACAATAAAAGAATTGAAACCAGAAGAAGCTTATAAATACCTAGGTGTAAATGAGAGCGAAAACATTCACCATAAAAAAATGAAAGAAATAGTGCGTAAAGAGTACTATAGAAGGCTACGAATGATATTAAAAACTGAATTAAATTCACAGAACAGAATTATGGCCATTAACAGCCTTGCAATCCCAGTTGTCCAATATAGCTTCAACATCTTAAAATGGACTCTAAACGACATCAGGCGAATGGATGCTAAAACAAGAAAGCTTCTTTCTAAGCATAGGATGCATCACCCAAAGGCTGATGTAGACCGTCTATACATACCCCGTAAAGAAGGTGGAAGGGGTCTTATTCAGCTGGAATTGTCATACAAGACAACAACTATTGGCTTACTAACATACATAGAAACAACAAAGGATTGGATGATACAATTAGTAAGGCAACATGAAGAAAGAAAGAAAAAATATTCAATAATAAAAGAAGGCAGTAAATACAAACAAGAATTACAGTTAGTAGATTCTGTAGAAAAGCAAAACAGTAGCCAAGAACCAACTATTGCAGCAAAAAATATGAAAATGAAAGCCAAAGATAAAGCTCTTGAAAAGATGAAACAGCGCTGGCAAGACAAACCTCTGCATGGCCAATATCCAGTACGTGCCAATAAATCCAATGTTGACAAAGTTAATACTAATCGATGGTTACGTGCATCTGGATTAAAGTCTGAAACTGAAGGATTTATACTTGCAGCACAAGACCAAAGTCTTTTCACGAGAAACTTTCAGGCAAATATTATGCATAATAATATGGATCCAAAATGCAGGTTTTGTGATAAACACCAAGAAACAATAGACCACCTAATCTCAGGCTGGTCTGTGCTTGCCCCAAACGAATATAAAAATCGCCACGATAGAGTTGGGCAATATTTACATTGGGCAATGTGCAAACATTATGGAAAAGCTGTAAACAAACACTGGTATGAACATCATCCAGCACCGGTTACAGAAATAGAAGATGTAACCATTCTATGGGATTACACCATCTACACAGACAGAAAAATTGAAGCAAACAGGCCAGACATTATTGTTAAAAACCAGAAGGAGAAAACATGTCTATTAATTGATATGGCTTGTCCAGCGGATTGTAACATAGCAACCAAGGAATTTGAAAAACTGTCAAAATATAAAGACCTGGAAATTGAAATAGAAAAAATGTGGAAATTGAAAACAAGAGTTGTGCCAGTGATAGTAGGTGCACTTGGAATGATTATAAATGGAACAAAACAACACATTGAAAGAATCCCTGGAAACCCCAGCTTAAGAGATATACAAAAAATTGTCTGATTAAGTACAGCCCACACACTAAGGAAAACTTTATCTATGTAATGCTGGGGATGATAGGGAAGATAGAAAAACATGAAATGGAGCCATAGCAACACGCCACTACCTGCATTATGTCTCCCGGCAGATTGGTTGGTAGTGAGACCAAAGCATAAATCGAAATATGATGAAAAATGACATAATAATAATAATAATAATAATAATAATATTGTATTTCAGAAATGTTAATATCTACTCAGCTGGCAATGAACCTTGGACATTCAGCTCTCAAATGTATTTCCATCCTAAATTAAAATTTCTAGTGAAGAAATATATCATGGCGTGAGGTGTATTATAACAGAAATTGGAAGACGCTTGAATTACTTGTCTTTATCAGTACCTGTTTCCGCACGAAAATGAACAAAATATCAGCCTATAATCAGTGGATAGAGATGAATGCTTAGTTCCCTTGTCAGTTTGTAAAGAAACTTTGATTTTTGAAATCTCCAACGACGAGGCCTGATGAAATGTATTTTCGATGTTTAGCTTAAATAAATAATATGTTTTCAAAGCAACGTTCTTTTAATTTTTTCTATGGGCGGTTTTTATTTGTTTAACATCCGAAGACATGAACTAAAGCTGACATTTCATATTCTGCTCACGACATTTGCAAATAGCGAAGCAAATAACTGACCAATTGAACTAATCATTGATTTCCCAGATGTTGCCCGTTGATGATTTGATTATCTTACTGTGGTTCACGGCTGAGCTAGTTGCGTACTTGTTACTGGTATCAGAGGTGGGTTTTCGGTCACTAGAACAGAAGAATAATTTTAAAGCAGCCAATATATCGACATAAAAGAATGGAGTAACATATTTTGTTTCTTTTTATACCATAAACTTAAAGAGGCCATGTAATTATATGTATACAAACACGACCGATGATGTCTTGTGCTTAATTATTTTTATTTAGTCATCTACGACGAGGCCTTGTTTTAAATTTCATTTATACTGTAACCTCTGACAAGACCTTGTTTTATTAACTGTTGTGATGAGAAGTTTAGCACGAATCGGTCGCTAAGCTTGTCACTTATTCTCAGTGACGAGTTATATAGGCTCTCTCTTGCAGATATGCAAATTAGGCATATTAATTTGCCAGTGTCACTAAATCTCCCTGAAACGTGATAGTTTTATCTCTCTCTCTCTCTCTCTCTCTCTCCCTCTCTCTCTCTCTCTCTCTCTCTGAGGAGTCCTAGATCTGTCCATTTTGTGATAATATTCCCGATAGTGAATGTTCGCTTGCATCTGTTGTTAACGTCACGTTCCTTTTTTTTTTTAACATTTTCACTACTGGTTTCCTTGCTATTTTTTGTTCATCTGACCACATAAATTCAACATTCTTTTTTCTTAAATTTCAAGTCCGTGTATTTTGATAAATATCGCCTGTAAAAATTTACCAATCTCAAAAAAGTCTCCAGTTCTTTTTTATTTGTAGGTGTAGCTGCTTTTAGTATTTTTTTTATCAAGACTTGGTTCGGTGATACTCCTTTTGAAATGAAATAACCTAAAAATGATAGGTTACTACACTTGCTTACGCGTTTTTTTAATTAATTTATTGTCATTCCAGCATTTTTAATCTATTCAAGATTATATCGGTTTTCTCTTTTTAATTCCATTTCATCAGTGGTTTCTATGCATATATCATCTTAGTAACAAATCATATTTTCCATATTTCCTAAAACCTGTTTGATAGACCTTTGAAATATGGCGCTCGCGTTTTTTCTTCCATATGACATCCTTTTCCATCCAGGTAACCATATTGGGGTATTTATCGTGGTTACTTCTTTGAAGTTATCGTCTTTTGATATTTGGTGGTATGCCGTTTTTAAATCTATTTTTGAAAAAACGCTCATTCTTGCCAGTGCATGCAATGCAACTTCAACATTCGGTATGGGATACGAATCCGAACAGATTTTATGATTTACGCCTATATTGTAATCTCCAAAAATACGTAAATCACCCTCTGTTTTCTTCAGCACTACAACTGGTGATGCTCACTTGCTACCCCCCGGGGTAAAATGTTCAAGAAGGTCTTGTTCTATTAATTTTCGTAGTTTTGTTACTAATAATAGCAATATATATACTGGTACTTTTCGTGCCTCGTAATAAGAAGGGGAGATAATCTCTTTTAATTTTAAACTCGCTTTATAGGTTTTTATGTTTCCGGTGTTTTTCACTTTTATCTCCTTAATTACTTTAGTAGAATTTATGTTTTGCACGTCGTTTCTAAGAATTTATGTTTTGCACGTCGTTTCCGAGAAGTCCGTGGTTCTTTTTCCAACTTGTGACAATTATAGGTATTACTTCAAATTTACCGTCACACTTGAAGGAACCTTCAAAGTATCCTAAAGTTTTTATGACCAAGCCATCAAATTAGCGAAGTTGTACACTGCTCATTCGTAAAGGTGGCTTTCCAATACGTTCCCAAACATTTTTATGGTATCAGCGTTACATCACTCCCAGTATCCATTTGCATATCTAAATTGTAGTTGTTAATTTTAACCTTTAATATAATGTCTTTTTTCTTTTGTTCAATTTTTTCTATATTTTTATTTTTTATTGTAAAGACGTCTGTATTGATTTTGTTTTCTTCCACTCTTTCAACATTTTTCTTTTTTACTTTGCATACTGCTTGAAAGTGGTTCTTTTGTAAGCAATTATTACAGGTTTTTCCAGATGCTGGGCATTTTTTCCTTTTTTATTTCGTGATCACGTCCATAATACGAATATTTTCTTATCTTTTTTGCCATCTACGTCTCAGCGGATATTTGTTCACTGGGTTGACTTTTATATTGGTTGCATTTCTGTATTAATTCTTCTTGCTGTATAAGGTCAATGCATGTATTTAAAGACAGATTTCCTATTTTTACTTGTTGAATTATTTTATATTGGTGTCATGCATTGCACATTCCTTCAATTAACCTTAATTGCATCAAGTCCTTGTCAAAAGTTTATCCGTCTTGTCCGAGTTTTTCAAATTCCCAATATCTACTCGCATTTCGTAGACGGTGTAGATAATTTATAATTGGTTCGTCAATTTCTTGTTTCAATGACATGAATTTCGTTCTTTCCGCCACTACCAGTCTTTTCTTGGGTCTCTTATTTCTCCTTATAATCTGACTTATTTTTTCGAAAGTCAGGTCTTCCAAGTTTGTGGGATATGCTATGTTGAGATTTTCATTATCGCCTCGAATCCAGCTGTAGCCAAAAATAAATTCATAATTTCATTTACGCCTTCCTTCCCCTTCTTGACTTTCAGCTTTTTACTTCTCGCACTGACAGAAAAACAGCAAATCCATGCTTCTACCAAATCTGGATCTTCTAGAGACAAATGGGATCCTATGGCAACGCCATTATTGTGATGTGAAATTTAGCACCAATCGGTCGCTAAGCTTACCACTTATTCTCAGTGACGAGTTATATAGGCTCTCTCTTGCACATATGAAAATTAGGCATATTAATTTGCTAGTATCACTACAATTACATTTATGCTGTCACCTCTGAAGAAGTCTTTCTTTCAATTAATTTTATGCTACGACTTCTAAACAGGCCTTGATTTTAATTACTGTTATAATGTCACCTCTGATGAAGCCTTGATTTTAATTACTTTTATACTGCCACGTCTGATAAGGCTATAATTTTAATTGCCGTTATACCGTCACCCACTATGAGGTCTTGTTTTTAATTACATTTATACTGTCACCTACGACGAGGCTTGGTTTCACACTAAACAAAGAGTAAAGAATATATGTTACTGAATTCCAGTAATTTATGCAAGTCGTCTTGAGTTCTGTTGAGATCGCTTCAATTTGATAAACCAATTTTGACTCCCTTTTAACAGACCAATCTTCGCAACAATAAATCTCTAAAGCACACACAGCAGAAAAAGAAAGTTTTTATAAGCAGAATAATGGCGGTAAAGATTCCATGATATGAAAAAATTTTTCTAGTTAGATTTGCTCGCTAAACATTAACCCAGATATTACTGCAGCAGTTGAAGATTATGAATAGAAATCGTTTGTAAAAGAAATGTATCTCTTAAATAAAACCGGATATATATCCAGAAAGGAAGTGATTGAATCTTTTCTCTTCGTAGTTCTTTATCCATTTTCCAATGGCGATGCTATGCGGAAGGTTTTAAATTTTTGACGTTCCTAAATGAATAATGGTGAATACCAAATCTGAAAGAAATAATAGTAAATATGCAAATACAATTATTGGCATAACGTATTCACAAAAATGCCTGTGCTACGAGCGATAATTTTTTTATATAGCTATCCAATTATGAACACGCATACACATATTCGAATGCACACACACACACACACACACACACACACACACACACACACACACACACACACACATATATATATATATATAAATAAATGCAGGCTATATTTATGGGTAAATGTCTTCAGTATCAGAGATAGAGCGTCATTTCAGTTAGTTAAGTGCCATACGTGATTCACGCTTTGTTTCGAAATAAACTTGACTGACTGGGCAGAATTTATCCTGCAGTAGTGTGCCATTGCTTTCTGTGGTAGACTGGTTGCCAGCCAAGGCTATAAAACACAATCTGTCCTATTATTTAACCCATAGCTGAAGGTAAGTGAATGTAAGTACGTCAACAGGAATTTAAACTTATATTAATATAAAAGTGGACAATAAGATCAACACAGCGGCGACACTATTTTTCTTGAACACAATCTTCATGTCATCATTCACTGACACCCACGGCCACACACAGGTGTGTGTGTGTGTGTGTGTGTGTGTGTGTGTGTGTGTGTGTGTGCATGTATAAATAAACATTTGTACCTAATCACTTATGAAAAGTCCTATAATCTGTGCCGTATAATAATTTTTTAAAAAATAATATTGGAAATCATTTGTTTTCCTATTCATTTGTTTTCTTATTTATTTCCTCTACTTCGATGGATATGCGTTGTTGCGCAGTGGATATCGGCTCTGAGCGAGAAGTCGGGGAGCCGAGTTCGAATTCCAGTTGAATTTCTACCGCAGAAAGTAATGTTAGTCTACCGCAGGATAGTCTTCTGCCCAGTCAGTCCTAGCGTGTATCACGTATGTCACTTAACTGACTAATTTTTCTTCTTTTCGTATTCTATGTTTTGGGGGGGATTTTTTTTCTTCAAAAGCTATAATTAATCTGTCTCCCTTCGAGTTCCCAATATCAATCTTACTAAGACAATATTTGTGCAATAGTGCCTACATTGGTACTTTATCTTACTGCATAAAATTGAACATATTTTGAGCTCAATCTCTTGTAAGGACACTTGCCAACAAAATTATGGGTAACAGTAGCTTGAGGAAAAATTAATCACAAACGCATACACACACACACACACACACATTCACATATATACATTAGACTATATATATATATATATATATATAGTCTAATGTGATAAGATATATCACACACATACAAATCGCACATACACTCACACACACACACACACATACCAACCTATGGAAGGTTTAACAATATTGTAAATAAAACTAGAACCACCTTCCTTAAATTTGACATTATTGATCTCTATTCCTCTATATCGAAAGAGCTCCTAGTAAAATTTATCAATTTCGCTAGAAACTATGTAGAGATCACAGAGGAGGAAACTAATATTATTGTAGCAGCGACAAAATCCCTTCAAAACATTAATTATTCAACCTGGAAAAAAGTCACAGTAGTAAATCATGGGGGAACATGATTCAGCCCAAGCTTCGAGTTGCCCAACGACAACCAAAAAAAACTTAAGGATTTGAAGAGTATCTGCAAAGAGTGGGCAAAAACCATCCCTTGGATCTGTAAAATCTTGGTAACCAACTAGAGACAATGTCTGGCGGGTATGCTTGCAAAAAAATTATTTTTTGTTTTTTTTACCGAGAACTTAGTTATGTTTTGATATGGGTTTGAAATACTTACTTTATCAATAAAATACATATAAATGTTCAAATATGAGGATAATCTGATTTTCTGAAAAGTTTTTATATTCTATGCAAAAAAGTTCAGTTTTATTCTCATTTACTTACATCACTTTCTCGCAAACCTTCTCGGCATCATCCAGGTGCTCATTTGCAAACTTCAGACGAGCCTGTCCACATGCCTTCTTGAGAGACCTTTCCGGCACTTCAGGATTTCAGTCCACTACGACGTAGCATGTTACTAACGGTCATCTTCTTGACTGAACCCACCTTTCTTGAGATCATCAGCAAGATCTTGCCGCGTAATTTTGGGTTGTTTCCTCACTTTTCTCATTGTCAGGTTCACCCCATTTTGGAAGATTTTGCGTGGAGATTGATAGTCAACTGGTTTTCCTTCCGTTTTCTTATTATCGCACCAACAGTTGAATCTTTCTCGCCTAGCTGCTTGCCAATCATCTTGTAGCCCATCCAAGTCTTGTGAAGGTACACAGTTTTGTCCCAGATATCTTTAGACATTTTTTCGTCTTGCCCATTGTGGAGAGATTAGATTCTGATACATCGAAAAAGTCTGTGGCCTAGCGTCTTTTATACAGGTAATGAGTACTTGCTTAGGAGTAATAATTGAGTAATAAGATGGGTCTATGTGCCTCTGGTCACATTACGGGTCTGTGGGACCTGAATAATTACTGTTTTGTAGTGGGTGAAATATTTATTCTTTCAATAAAAAACAAGTAAATTTTCAAAAATTAATATAATGTGATTTTCTAGATTTTTCTTTCTATCTTTCACTTTCAAGTCCTACACTGAAAATTATAGATTATTTCCATTTAAACGCAGAGAATGAAACACTTAGATTCCCCGATGTATGGATTCATGTATGTGTGTATGTATGTATGTATGTATGTATGTATGTAAATGCGGTTACAACTATACTCGTGTCGAAAAACCTTCCACGAATCTACGAAGAAGGAAAAAAACGGTTTTAAAAAAGAAAGATCTAAGTACATGAACATCAGTCAAAAGAGTTCGGACCGAGTCAGCACGTAGCCCAAAGAAAACTCACCTATTCAAGTAATCAACTAACAAAAAGCGGTCAATACTTAGGTAAAGCGGAATAATAAAGAATACCTAGTGAGCCAGACAGACCTACCTAGGTTTCACTTAAACGGATCGTCAGGGAAAGCTGGCTAGCAAGGAAAGAAACAATCGACATGTATAAAGGAAATTCAATCAACCCACGTGACCAAGAAAAAAAACACCAAAGACAAATAGGGGAGAACTCTATTATAGAAAACCAATTTAATTTTAATTTCATCTATTTTAAAAAACTAGTTTAAAGATTAATGAATGCAAAGATTAAAACAAAAAACTAAAATCAAAAAATGATAAAAACCAACCATGAGCAAACTTAATCTAAAAGCCAAGGCTTTCTATACCTACATTTATTTAATATTTCAGTTTGGGATTTCAATAAATTATAGTTTTGTTTATACGAAGCTATAGCAAGTTTTTCCTCTACGCACAACCTACAAAATTTCTGGCCGGCTTTATATTTAGCACGTCTCTTTAATATTTCCCATTTCAAAATAGGGTCTATACCAAGCTCTTGTATAGTGGACCACACATAAGTGGATACGGTGGTGCTATGTTTATACATTTCATTATTAAAGCTACTAGTACGATTGTAATATCTTTTTTTGAAAATATCTTGGGTAGCACTTAGGTATATTTTGGGTTCAGTGTCCTCAGCATTTTTATAAATTTTAACACGATAGACGACGCAGTCTTGCTGACATTTACCCTGCAAAGGACAATTATTCTTAATCCTACAATTAAAACTACTTATGTCAGTACGCGGATCATCTCTAACATTTTTCTTGTTTAATCCACTAATAATTTTCTCCAAACTGGCATACAGCAATAACTAAGTTTTACGTTATTTTTGTTAAATATTTTATACAAATTATTATATTTATCAAACTTTTGCTCCAATAAATTGAAAAATATTTTACCGATTTTGGTTTTTACTGCTAGATTAAACGGGGGATAAAACCATAAAATATTCCTACCTCGATTCTTTCGTTTGTTTCTCTTAGTGTCTGTATATACTAATTATCTCTATGACCACATTTAATAGGTTCATCTTGGTACACTTTTTATGATTATTAAAGATATCTTTGCTAGACAAATTGCTTGATAGTCTATAAGAGATACTTTTAGCAAAACCCAGCATAATGTGTGCGGGGTGATTAGATTTAGTGTTTACGTATTGCATATTTTGGTTTTCTTTCATGTATGGGGATATGGATCCATTCATGTATGGGGATATGGATCCATTCATGTATGGGGATATGGATCCATTCAAAAGATTTAGCGTGATGTCTAAATAATTCTCCACTTTTAAATTGATTTCAACATCCAAATCAAAACCGTACTTTTTGAAAAACCAGTAGACTTTTTTGCGTATAGTGTCACATTTTTGGGGGTTACTGTTATCGACTATGATTAGTCCATCATCACGTTATAACCGTCGTTGTTAAAATCTATGTACTTATTAAGATTATACAACAATAAGCACCCTATTAATTCTGCTACCTCGGTCCTATCATACGCTCCCATGGGGTTGTCAAACTTGTTTAAGTCGTCCTTTTATATCCATAATATGTTTTTGTGGTATAATAACGTCTTTCGGCAATGCCTAGTAATGACTATTTCTTGATCAGAAATTTCTGTAAATTCCTTAGCAAAACTATGCATGTATATATGTATATATAGATTAAAATATCAGTTTGTTAAGTGCCATACGTGACACACGCTTCGGGCTATCATGCCTCGAAAGAGATATGACTAACACGATAGAAGTTTATCCAGCATTAGGCTGTCATTGCTTTCTGCCGTAGACTGGTTACCGACCAAGGCTATAGAACCCAATCTGCTCTATTATTTAACTGGAGTGAAGAGACGGATTATGACCTTTCCTAAGAGTATTTGTGCGTAAGTGAATGCAATGAATTCAACTGGAATCCGAACTTGGCTACCCGATTTCTCGTACTATCCACTACACCACAACACATATCCTCAGATTAAAAGTAGTGTCGATATACATTATATGGTTTTTAGAATAAAAGTTACAAACTATATAATGTATATCGATATTACACTCTTAAAGTTAATGTTGGAAAGTCAGTTTTCATTTACTACTTCGCTCAAATTAAAGTCTAATATTTACATTAGGCTTTCTTATCATTACTTTTCCTTTTAAATTTAAAAGTTTTTTTTTCTTTTGACGGCATATATTTCTTATGATCTATAGTAAATATTACATCTGAAATAAAAGATAAATAACATTATATGATACGGAAGAATATTACACTTTGTAAAAACAGTATCTACTCTAGTATCTACGCATTGTTCATTCAGTAACGAAATAGAACACTCTTAGAATTAGGTAGAATCGCAGACTGATGTCAGTTCGGTCGGGTTTCAATCCCAGCTAAAAACAATCAGATGTCTAACCATACTGATGAGCTGTGATACAGCAAAACAGATATGTCTGCTTATTACTAAACAGTGACACGCATAAGTATTGAATATATGTTATTTTCTGATATAACTCTAGTTAATGTTGGTGATTTTGCCTTATATTTGGTAAATAATATCTCGTAAAGTTGTTTTAGTTGTATGTTGAATATTTGAAAACTCATTGCTGAATCCACTTTTTTATCAAAATTCAAAATTACCCTATGCAAAAGTATGGGATAGATGACACTTTTTTCAAATTTTTAATCGAAACTTTGTATTTTAAAAGACTTTAACTGTACAAGTTTTCGATATTATTGGAATGTTATCTCTGACCAATCAGAGAAGCACACAATTGCTTACAGGATTTTACCACTAATCACCTGACTCTTTGATGTGCATTCTGCAATTCAAAGATTAAAAATGGCAAAAACTAAAGAATTATCCAGATACTTGCGAGATAGAATCATTGAACGTCACAAAGGAGGACAGTTAACAAAAAATTAGCAAAAAATGAATCTAGCACTAAATACAGTTGGAAATATCATCCAGTATAAGAAAGGGGGGTGACGGTACAGCAAACCGTCCAAGACCGAGAAAAATAAATGAGAGGACTTCAAGGTGGATCAGCAGAAATGTGCCAACAGAATTCTTCATTACTCGATCTGAAATTAAAACTGATCTTGAGGGTGCTGGAATTAATGTAAGTAAGGATAACATCAGCAGAGATCGTTATCGTACAGGATTTCATTCAAGATCTCCAATAAAACTGCCTTTACTGAAAACCAAACATGGCAAAAACCGATGAAAGTTTGTCGAAACTTATGAAAAAAAAGGTATGCAGTTTTGGGAAAAGGTAATCTGGTCGGAAGAAACGAAAGTTGAACTATTAGGAAGTAACACAGCGACAAGTGTTTGGCGAAGAAATGGCACTGCCTTAAACAAGTACAATATCATCCAAACAGTTAAGTTTGGGGGTTGTTCCATTATGATATGGGTTTAGCTTTTTATCCAAGGGCACTGGTGAGTTACAAGTTATCTATGGTAGAATGAATGGTAGTGTGTACAGGGAGATTCTAGAGAAGAACCATCAGAAATCGGCAACTTCTTTAGAACATGGTCGGAATTTCGTGCTTCAACACGACAATCATCCCAAACATACCGCAAAGATTTAAAAGGAATGGTTTGAAAATAATGGTATTAATACTCTCTCAATTGGCCAAGTCAATCTTCTGACTTGAATCTAATTGAGAATTTGGGGAAAACTTTGAAGATTAAATTTCATAAGCGGAATCCGCAAACTATGAAGCAATTAGAGAAATAATGCAAGGAGGAATGGGGTAAAGTAACGGTGGATCAGTGTGGAAAACTTGGGGCCAACTATAGAAAGCTACTAGAAAAAGTGAAACAAAATAGAGGCTACGCAACAAAATATGAAATTGATGTATCCAATATTTTGGCATAGGGTAATTTTGAACTTTGATAAAAAAAATGCATTCAACCATGAGTTTTTAATTTTCCTTCAACATATAACTAAAACAACTTTACGAGATATTACTTACCAAATATCAGGCAAAATGGCGAACATAAAGTAGAGTTATAACAGAAAATAACATATATCCAATACTTATGCGTTTCACTATATATATATATATATATATATATATATATATATATATATATATATGAAAAACTACTAAAAAGTTATAAGTTTAAAAATGTATTTTTTGACAGTATTTATTTATTTCTATTATTATATTTGATATTTCAGACCGTCCTCGGGCTTTCATCATAAACAAATGATTTTAAAATTTAAATTAGAAACGTTTTCGCGAGGAGCGTTCGTGGAGAGATTGTTTACATCACGTGACGCAGAAAGCGACAGATTTTTTTAAATATTTGTAAACGTAGATCTATCTTTAATAATACTTATAAATGTTGTTTTTAAGAATTTTTTAAGTGTATCTAAAGAATGTTTAACTATTGAAATATTTATAAAGATTCAAAACACCTAAGTCCCTATTTAACCATAGCCTGTATGTATTTAATTTTAAAATCCAGTATTTTTCTTTTAAAAGTTTTTCTTTTAAAATACAATTTTTTCTTTTAGTATACAATTACTAGCGTTTTCCGTCTGGTTTGTTTGAGTGGCTGTTCTCAAGTTGCAAATATTTTTTTTATTATTTGATGGCTTATTTTGCCAAGTTCTCTTTTTGTAGGATTCATTAGTCTGTATAATGGACTGTTGTTAATGTCATCGTTATCGTCTTTCACTGTAAGGAAAGCTTGTTTGCCAGTTAATGTTTGTATTTTATTAGTTAAATTTAATTTCTCTGTGGTGATTTTAGCCTCATTATTGATGTTTTCAATATATTGATATTATATATATATATATATTTATTTATATATATATATATATATATAAACGCTTTTGTGTATTTATGTGCATGTGTGTGTGTATGTGTACAGAATATGTTTAAGAATGTGCTAAACCATCATTTTTTAGTAACTATCAATACGTTGTCCGGAAAAAAAACTATTTATCCTAATAGCGAAGTTCTGTCAGCCTACAGCAGTTGATAAGCACGCCTTGGTAATTGTTCTCGTTTTATCTCCAGTTAATTTGGAAGATAAAAAGTCAGTTTTCGATTAATAGAATGAAACTAACATTTGCGTAGTCTTGATATTTGATAACTAATTCAAGTATGTAGTACGCCGACAGTTGAGACAATCATCCTTTTATTTACTTAATTTTATTTCAATTCTCTGCTCCACTGCCAAGATTAAAGGAATAACCGAAATTATTGAGAAGAACAAATACTGCATTCATCTCTCTTACTGAGCATTGATTTAGCTATTGCTCTTCTGTCAGGGTGGATGAAGATGGTAGATAAGAAAAGGATATTGTAACAACGTTGCTAGTATTAACAAAATCTATGTGTACCTCGCCATACTTTAACCACATTAATAAAATTATCATAGCCACAGAAACGGTTTGATTAATTAAACAATATTTGTTATATATTTTAAAGTATTCGGTAATTTTTATATCTCTTAAATCAAAAATCATTGTTCACTCTTTCGGTGGGAACACGACTTTTATTCTCTCTTCAATGGTCACTTGCAGATGTGTTTAATCTTTCCAAACAAATTTGATAATTTTCACCATTATATTTCCTAAAATGTTGACTTTTCTTAACTTCGGAAGAAATTGAATAATATTATTACATGGTTGTAGCGTTTATTCTTTTCAAATTGTTGACAGTCTTTCTAGTATTGATCAAGTTAGATTCAGATTTTGTTATGAGTTTGAACATTTGAACAAACAAATAAATAATAATCTAGATATATTTAAAATGACAACAACGTTTAAATAAGTCAATATCAGTTCTGGTTAGCGAACATTAATGTTGGTAGGAATTCAAATTTATATAAAATGAAATTGAATGTTTTGAAAAAATATTTTATCTTAAGAAAATATTATTTAGTTTAAGTGAAGAAAATTGTTACGAAAAATGAACATTTTGTTAGAAACAAAAAATGAACGCTGTATCTGTTATGGAATAGCGTTTATTATTTATGACTTGAATGCTATGCTATTCCTTAGAGATGAAGAAGACGTATAAGATAACATGTACATATTTGGTTCTGCAGAAGGATGCTCAGAATACTATGAACTGAACTTGACATGTGTGTAACGGGGAAGTTTTAAGGATTATAAAAGAAGAAGAAGAAAAGAAGAAAACATTTTTTTATTAATTTTGTTCTCGATTATTCACGATTCATTAACAACTACTAACACTGTCATTTTCCTCAAACCAAAATTTTCAAAGGAATAAAAAGAAAAAACACAAGTAGAGAAACAGAAATCGTTTGCTGAAATCCAACAAAGAATTTCTTTCTATAACTTAGTCGGAACGTGATCTTCTTCGAATTTTGTACTGTTTTCTCAGGTTGACAGATGAAATGTTTTCCAAATTCCTCGGAATATACAAAATATTTTATATTCAGCGCTCTTAAAATTCCTTTACAGAACTTATTTTTCAAACTATTCTCTTCATATTTAATTATTTAAGCATCATGGTCAGACATATAGGTACCGTTCTTCTAATCTTGACGGAATTTAAGTGATTAAAATTTGTAAAAATTGACATTAAACTCTATATTAATGATTTCATAATAATGATATATTTGTTCTTATTTTTAAAGTTTTATGTGTATTTAAATAGACACAAACACATATAATAGTGTATATATGTGTATACATCCATGTGAGTATATTTGTGTGTTTTTGTGTGTGAAAATGAGGCGTTTCACTGAAGCCTGTTGATTGCGACTTCATCAAGTCAGAACAAAAGGCTGAATTGTATGCAAGGAAAAAACATGAGAATTTTAGGGGATAAGAAGGCACATAGATTTTATTACCTTATCGGAACCGAAAACCACAAACTGCAGAGTGTTTGCTTGTTAATATATATATATATATGTGTGTGTGTGTGTGTGTGTGTGTGTGTGTGTGTGTGTGCGTGTGTGTGCGTGCATGCGTGTGTGTGTGTGTGTGTGTGTGTGTGTGTGTGTGTGTGTGTGTGTGTGCTAAGCGTTATTTTAAAATGGATGGATATATTTTATCAGATTCTCTTTTCTGTTGTTACAAAATACATTTATTTACTGCTACCGGCCTAAATATTGCCAAACTCTTGCCAAACCAGGTTGCTTTGCCCTTATGAGAACTCCAATCATGGTGTCGTTTCTATTAATATTGCATTCTACTTCCACTCCTCCCAAGAACCTACTACCAACAGAAATGTTTACTGCTACCAAAGAGAAGACTAGGATTCGTTTCGTAATTTTCTATGTGACGTCCCTTTAGAAAAAGTGTTTAGCCTTCCCATTGAGGACAGCGCTTCTGAAGTTTCTTTCTGGGTGAAAGCTGGTATCCATGCTTTCATCCAGGCCAGAAAGTTTCGTCCTAAACTTCATTCGTCCGCCTGGCTCTCTTCTGTCTGCTCGGCCGCCATTGCCCCCCAGGAATCATTTCTTCCGGCTATAGCGTCTGATCACAATAGGTGCCTATTTACTTCATCTCGTTATGAGTGTAAAATATCATAAATGATGCTAAGCTGTTGTTTGCTGATATCATGATGCAGTGTATAAAATGCCGTAAATTTGGCTCGAAATACTACTGGTGACTCTGCAAAAGTGTGTTGAACAACAGCATACACTGCATTTTTCCTTTAATCAATAAAGGTTTGGTCCTCACAGACACAGCGGACAAGGCCGAATGTTTTGCTCGCAGATTCTTCTCTAACTCCACATTTGTCTCTTCAATAGTATCCGCATTCAACTTCATTCCTAGAACTGAGATTCGAGGGATGTTTACATAACCCTTCTTTGGTCTCTAGCATAATTTTAAAGCATGACAAGATAAGACGTAAGGAGGTGACGGATTCGCGGTTGTTTTCTTGAAGAAATATGCCCCGGAACTTTCCTTTGTCCCCTCCAAACTCTATAATACTGCTCTTCTGTATCCTGTTTTCCTGCCTGATGGAAGTTCTCTTCTGTGGAACCCTTGAAACCGTCTAACTCTCACACTATCAGCCTATTACCGATTTTCTAAAAAGTGTTCGAGGCTATCATGATTGCTGAAATAGTTCAATATCTTACCGCCCATAATCTATTCTCTGACTGACAGTACGGCTTCTGCTTTGCCAGGTCTACTGCTGATATGCTAACGACCATCACTGAATACATATACTGGGCTCTTGATAAGAACGACGAAGTTCGAGCTGTTGTCCTAGATATTACATTTGATAGAGTCTGGCACGCTGGCATTCTGCACAAGCTACACAGCTATGGTTTCATTGGATGTTTGTATGATTTAATATAATCATTCCTATGAAACAGTGTAATATATGTTGTTTTAAACGGGCATACCTCCAGATCTTATCACACGAACGTGTGTGACCTAAGGGCTCTATCCTATGTCTGACACTCTTTCAGATCTTCATAAACAATATCACCATTTACGTTCTCCTCAGTAAGAAATCTGCCATGGTGAACGAAAATGGCCCCGTGCTGATCTTGAAAACGACTTCTAATCTGTGGTGGAGTGGGGTAAGAAATGGCTCGTAAATTTTAATGATTTCAAACAAAGCTGTTCCTGCTATTCTCCTTGGGCTTCTCGACAAAGTACAGCGGAGGGTCTGTAATGTGATCGATACCGACTTAGCAGACCGCCTGCAGTCTCTCTGTCACTGGCGCGACGTGGCTTCCCTGTGTCTCTTCTATAAATACTTTCACGGCTTCTGCTCCGATGAACTTAGATCACTGGTGCCCCCTAGGTACGAATTTGCACGAGATACTAGATTAGCAACTAGATCCCAACTTTTACAGTGAAACCGATAAAATGCAACCGCAACTTTTACTCCAACAGTTTCTTTTCTCGCACTTCCCGACTGTGGAATTCCCTACCACATGACTGCTTTCCCGACGGCTACAATCTCCAGGAGTTTAAATGTAAGGTCAATAGACACCTTCTAACAAACTAACTCGCTTCCATTCTTTCAAACACTCTTCCCACCCATCCATCTATCTATCACCCCGCTTCTGACATTTCCTATATCTAACCACTCTTTCTATTTACCTTCCCCTATGTAGTCCCAAGCGCAATAGTGGCAGTGGAATGCCTTGCTTGGGGTGAAATGATTAAAAAAAATATGCTAACCACCATAGACAGTCCCTCTTTACCCCGATCAGCATGGTTCAAGCTTGTTTTATCGAAAGCAATACACGGTGCACCCTTGCCCCCACACTTCAGCCGACTTCAAATGGAACGACTACATTAAGTCAATGGACTGTCCCACTTGTCCCCCTTCAGCATTGATCAAGCTTGTCTCATCGAAAGCAATACACGGTGATTCCTTGCCCTTCCCCTTTCAGCCGACTTCAAATGGAACGACTACATTAAG
This sequence comes from Ascarosepion bandense, assembly GCA_037127315.1. Lineage (NCBI taxonomy): Eukaryota > Metazoa > Mollusca > Cephalopoda > Sepiida > Sepiidae > Ascarosepion > Ascarosepion bandense. Next base: position 797,025 of record JBBBDQ010001209.1, read on the forward strand.
TCAGTAGACACTCCCTCTTGTCACCTATCAGCATGGATCAAGCTTGTCTCATTGAAAGCTTCCTTCGCCACACCTTTCAGCTGACTTTAAATAGAGCGTCTACATTAAGTCAATAGACAGTCATCCTTGTCCACCATCAACATGGATCAAGCTTGTCTGATCGATAGCTTCCTTGGCCACACCTTTCAGCCGACTTCAAATGGAACGTCTACATTAAGTCAATAGACAATCCTTCTTGTCCCCCATGAGCATGGATCAAGGTTGTCTCGTCGAAAGCAATACACGGTCCTTCCTTGGCCTCCACTTTTCAGCTGACTTTAAATGGAACGACTACATTAAGTCAATAGACAGTCCTTCTTGCCCCCATCAGCATGGATCAAGCTTGTTTCACCAAAAGCAATACACAGTGCTTTCTTGGCCTCCCCCTTTCAGCCGACTGCAAATGGAAGAAATACATTAAGTCAATAGACAGTCTATTTTGTCCCCATTAGCATGGATTAAGCATGTCTCATCGAAAGCTATACACGGTGTTTCCTTGGTCTACCCCTTTTAGCCAACTTCGAATCGAACGACTATATTAAGTCAATAGAGAGTCCCTTTTGTCCCCCATCAGCATGGATCAAGCTTGTCACACCGAAAGCATCTTTGGTCTTACCCTTTCAGCCGACTTCAAATGAAACGTTTACATTAAACTACATTCCCTCTTGTCCTCTATCAGCATGGATCAAGCTTGTCTAATTGAAAGCTTCCTTCGCCACACCTTGTCAGCCGACTTCAAATGGAACGAATACATTGTCAATAGAACAATCCGTCTTGTCCCCCATCAGCATAGATCAGACTTGTTTCATTGAAAGCAATACTTCCTTGCCCTCCCCCTTTCAGCCGACTTTAAATGAAACGACAAAATTAAGTCAATAGAGAGTCTCTCTTGTCCACCATCAACATGGATCAAGCTTGTCTCCTCGAAAGCAATACACGATGCCTTCTTAGCGACACCCTTTCAGTCAACTTCAAATGGAACGTCTACATTAATTCAAAAGAGGGTTCTTTTGCCCCCCATCAGAATTCATTAAGCTTGTCTCATCAAATGCATTACACGGTCCTTCCTTGGCCACACCCTTTCAGCCGACTTCAAATGAAAGGGCTATTTATAGTCCATAGACAGTCCTTTTTGTCCCCCATCAGCATGGATCAAGCTTGTCTCATCGAAAGCATTACACGCTGCTTTCTTGACCACAGCATTTCAGCCGACTTCAAATAGAACGACTACATTAGATCAATAGGCATTACCTCTTGTCAACCATCAACATGGGTCAAGCTTGTCTGATCAAAAGCTTCCTTAGCCACACTCTTTCAGCCGACTTCAAATGGAACGTCTACATTAATTCAATAGACAGCTCCTCTTGTCCCCAATCAGCATTGATCAAGCTTGTTTCTTCAAAAGCAATACACGGGGCTTTCTTGCCCTGAAACTTTCAGCCGAACTCAAATAGAACGACTACATTAAGTCAATAGACAGTTCTTCTCGTGTCCCATCAGCATTGATCAAGCTTGTCTCATCGAAAGCTTCATTGTCTTCCCCTTACAGCCGACTTTAAATAGAACGTCTACATTAATTCAATAGACAGTCCCTCTTGTCCCCCATCAGCATGGATCAAACTTGTCTCATCGAAATCAATACACGGTGCTCCCTTGGCCACACCTTTACAGCAGTCTTCAAATGGAACTTCTACATTAATTCAAATGGCAGTCTCTCTTGTCGCCTATCACAATGGATCAGCTTGTCTCATCGAAAAGTAATACACGGTGCTTTCTTAGCCACACCCAACACAGCCGACTTCAAATAGAACTGCTACATTAATTCAAATGGCAGTCTCTTGTCCCCAATATTGTGGATCAAAGCTTGTCTGCAACGTCAATGTACACGGTGCTTTCTTGGCCACACACCTTGTACAAAGCCGACTTCAAATGGACGTCTAAATTAATTCAATAGGCAGTCTCTCTTGTCCCCAGTAGCATAGATCAAGCTTGTCATCGAAAGTAATACACGGTGCTTTATGGCCACCTTTCGGCGGCCCAAATGGACCGTCTAGAATTAATTCAATAGGCAGTCTCTCTTGTCCCCCATTAGCATGGATCAAGCTTGTCTCATCGAAAGTAATACACGGTGCTTTCTTAGCACACCCTTTCAACCGACTTCAAATGGAACTTCTACATTTAATTCCATTAGCTTGATCTCTCTTGTCCCCCATTAGCATGGATCAAGCTTGTCTCATCGAAAGTAATACACGGTGCTTTCTTAGCCGCACACACCTTTTCAGCCGACTTCAAATGGACCGTCTAAAATTAATTCAATAGGCAGTCTCTCTTGTCCCCCATTAGCATGGATCAAGCTTGTCTCGTAGTAATACACGGTGCTTTCTTATCCACACCTTTCAGCCGACTTCAAATGGACCGTCTAAATTAATTCAATAGGCAGTCTCTCTTGTCCCCCATTAGCATGGATCAAGCTTGTCTCATCAAGAAAGTAATACACGGGTACTTTCTTGTCCACCCTTTCAGCCAAAACTTCAAATGGAAACTTCTACGTTAATTTCAATAGGCAGTCTCTCTTTTCCCCATTAGCATGGATCAAGCTTGTCTCATCGAAAAGTAATACGGTGCTTTCTTAGCCACCTTTCAATAAACTTCAATGGAACTTCTACATTAATTCAAATGGCAGTCTCTCTTGTCCCCCATTAGCATGGATGAACTGTCTCATCGAAAGTAATACACGGTGCTTTCTTAGCCACACCTTTCAGCCAAACTTCAAATGGACCGTCTAAATTAATTCAATAGGCAGTCTCTCTTGTCCCCCATTGTATGGATCAAGCTTGTCTCGTGAAAAGTAATACGGTGTACCTCTTAGCCACACGCAACAGCCGACTTCAAATGGACCGTCTAAATTAATTCAATAGGCAGTCTCTCTTGTCCCCCATTAGCATGGATCAAGCTTGTCTCATCGAAAGTAATACACGGCGGTGCTTTCTTGCTTCCACACCTTTCAGCCGACTTCAAATGGAACTTCTACATTAATTCAAATGGCAATCCTGTCTTGTCCCCCATTAGCATGGATCAAGCTTGTCATCGAAAGTAATACACGGTGCTTTCTTAGCCACACACCTTTCAGCCGACTAAAATGGACCGACTAAATTAATTCAATAGGCGATCTCTCTTGTCCCCATTAGCATGGATCAAGCTTGTCTCATCGAAAGTAATACACGGTGCTTTCTTGGCCACCTTTCAGCCGACTTCAAATGGACCGTCTAAATTAATTCAATGGGCAGTCTCTCTTGTCCCCATTAGCATGGATCAAGCTTGTCTCATCGAAAGTAATACACGGTGCTTTCTTAGCCACCCTTTCAGCCGACTTCAAATGGACCGTCTAAATTAATTCAATAGGCAGTCTCTCTTGTCCCCCATTAGCATGGATCAAGCTTGTCTCGTAAAAGTAATACACGGTGCTTTCTTAGCCACACCCTTTCAGCCGACTTCAAATGGAACTTCTACATTAATTCAATAGGCAGTCTCTCTTGTCCCCCGATAGCATGGATCAAGCTTGTCTCATCGAAAGTAATACACGGTGCTTTCTTGGCCACACACCTTTCAGCCGACTTCAAATACACGGACCGTCTAAATTAATTCAATGAGCAGTCTCTCTTGTCCCCCATTAGCATGGATCAAGCTTGTCTCATCGAAAGTAATACACGGTGCTGCCAACCCACCCTTTCCCAGCCGACTTCAAATGGACCGTCTAAATTAATACAATAGGCAGTCTCTCTTGTCCCCCCATTAGCATGGATCAAGCTTGTCATCAAAAGTAATACACGGTGCTTTCTTAGCCACACCCCTTTCAGCCAAACTTCAAATGGAACTTCTACATTAATTCAAATGGCAGTCTCTCTTGTCCCCCATTAGCATAGATCAGCTTGTCTCATCGAAGAAGTAGCCACGGTGCTACTTAGCCACACACCTTTTAAGCCGACTTCAAATGGACCGTCTAGAATTAATTCAATAGGCAGTCTCTTGTCCCCCATTAGCATGGATCAAAGCTTGTCTCATCGAAAGTAATACACGGTGCTTTCTTAGCCACACCCTTTCAGCCGACTTCAAATGGACCGTCTAAATTAATACAATAGGCAGTCTCTCTTGTCCCCCATTAGCATGGATCAAGCTTGTCTCATCGAAAGTAATACACGGTGTTTTCTTAGCCACCCTTTCAGCCGACTTCAAATGGAACTTCTACATTAATTCAAATGGCAGTCTCTCTTGTCCCCATTAGCATGGATCAGCTTGTCATCGAAAGTAATACACGGTGCTTTCTTAGCCACACCTTTCAGCCGACCAAATGGACCGTCGTTAATTCAATAGGCCGGTCTCTCTCTTGTCCCCCATTAGCATGGATCAAGCTTGTCTCGTAGTAATACGGTGCTTTCTTAGCCACACACCTTTCAGCCGACTTCAAATGGACCGTCTAAATTAATTCAATAAGCAGTCTCTCTTGTCCCCCATTAGCATGGATCAAGCTTGTCTCATCGAAAGTAATACACGGTGCTTTCTTAGCCACACCTTTCAGCCGACTTCAAATGGAACTTCTACATTAATTCAAATGGCAGTCTCTCTTGTCCCCCATTAGCATGGATCGAAAGCTTGTCTCATCGAAAGTAATACACGGTGCTTTCTTAGCCACACCTTTCAGCCGACTTCAAATGGACCGTCTAAATTAATTCAATGACGGTCTCTCTTGTCCCCCATTAGCATGGATCAAGCTTGTCTCATCGAAAGTAATACACGGTGCTTTCTTAGCCCACACCTTTCAGCCGACTTCAAATGGACCGTCTAAATTAATTCAATAGGCAGTCTCTCTTGTCCCCCATTAGCATGGATCAAGCTTGTCTCATCGAAAGTAATACACGGTGCTGCTGTACCACCTTTCAGCCGACTTCAAATGGACCGTCTAAATTAATTCAATAGGCAGTCTCTCTTGTCCCCCATTAGCATGGATCAAGCTTGTCTCATCGAAAGTAATACACGGTGCTTTCTTAGCCACACACCTTGCTAAAGCCGACTTCAAATGGAACTTCTACATTAATTCCAAATAGCAGTCTCTCTTGTCCCCCAGTAGCATGGATCAAGCTTGTCTCATCGAAAGTAATACGGTGCTTCTTGGCCACACCTTTCAGCCGACTTCAATGGACCGTCTGAAATTAATTCAATAGGCAGTCTCTCTTGTCCCCCATTAGCATGGATCAAGCTTGTCTCATCGAAAGTAATACACGGTGCTTTCTTAGCCACACACCTTTCAGCCGACTTCAAATGGACCGTCTAAATTAATTCAATAGGCAGTCTCTCTTGTCCCCCATTAGCATGGATCAAGCTTGTCTCATCGAAAGTAATACACGGTGCTTTCTTAGCCACACCCTTTCAGCCGACTTCAAATGGACCGTCTAGAATTAATTCAATAGGCAGTCTCTCTTGTCCCCATTAGCATGGATCAAGCTTGTCTCATCGAAAGTAATACACGGTGCTTTCTTAGCCACCCTTTCAAGCCAAACTTCAAATGGAACTTCTACATTAATTCAATAAATAAGTCTCTCTTGTCCCCATTAGCATGGATCAAGCTTGTCTCATCAGAAAGTAATACGGTGCTTTCTTAGCCACACACCTTTCAGCCGACTTCAAATGGACCGTCTAAATTAATTCAATAGGCAGTCTCTCTTGTCCCCCATTAGCATGGATCTGACTTGTCTCAATGGTAATACACGGTGCTTTCTTCGCCCACCCTTTCAGCCGACTTCAAATGGACCGTCTAAATTAATACAATAGGCAGTCTCTCTTGTCCCCCATTAGCATGGATCAAGCTTGTCTCATCGAAAGTAATACACGGTGCTTTCTTAGCCACCTTTCCAGCCGACTTCAAATGGAACTTCTACATTAATTCAAATGGCAGTCTCTTGTCCCCATTAGCATGGATCAGCTTGTCTCATCGAAAGTAATACACGGTGCTTTCAGCACACCTTTCAGCCGACTTCAAATGGACCGTCTAAATTAATTCAATAGGCAGTCTCTCTTGTCCCCCATTAGCATGGATCAAGCTTGTCTCATCGAAAAGTAATACACGGTGCTTTCTTAGCCACACACCTTTCAGCCGACTTCAAATGGACCGTCTAAATTAATTCAATGAGCAGTCTCTCTTGTCTTTTTGTTAGCATGGATCAAGCTTGTCTCATCGAAAGTAATACACGGTGCTTTCTTAGCCACACCCTTTCAGCCGACTTCAAATGGAACTTCTACGGTGTAAGTTAAATGGCGGTCTCTCTTGTCCCCCCATTAACCAGATCCAGCTTGTCTCATCGAAAATGGTAGAATTGCTTTCTTAGCCACACACCTTTCAGCCGACTTCAAATGGACCGTCTAAATTAATTCAATAGGCAGTCTCTCTTGTCCCCCATTGGCAACGGATCCAAACTTGTCTCATCGAAAGTAATACACGGTGCTTTCTTATCCACGCCCTTTCAACCGACTTCAAATGGACCGTCTAAATTAATTCAATAGGCAGTCTCTCTTGTCCCCATTAGCATGGATCAAGCTTGTCTCATCGAAAGTAATACACGGTGCTTTCTTAGCCACACCCTTTCAACTGGCCAAAACTTCAAATGGAACTTCTACATTAATTCAAATGGCAGTCTCTCTTGTCCCCCATTAGCATGGATCAAGCTTGTCTCATCTGGTAATACACGGTGCTTTCTTAGCCACACCTTTCAATAGGCAAATGGACCGTCTAAATTAATTCAATAGGCAGTCTCTCTTGTCCCCCATTAGCATGGATCAGCTTGTCATCAATGTTGATGCTTTCTTGACCACACCCTTTAATAAACTTCCAAATGGACAAGTAAATGAATACAATAGGCAGAGGTCTCTCTTGTCCCCGATAGCACTGGATCAACTTGTCTCTGTCGAAAGTAACACGGTGCTCTGCCAGCCACACCTTTCAGCCGACTTCAAATGGACCATTAAATTAATTCAATAGGCAGTCTCTCTTGTCCCCATTAGCATGGATCAAGCTTGTCTCATCGAAAGTAATACACGGTGCTTTCTTAGCCACACCCTTTCAGCCGACTTCGGTGGAACTTCTACAATTAATTCAAATGGTCTCTCTTGTCCCCCATTAGCATGGATCAAACTTGTCTCATCGAAAAATACGTACACGGTGCTTTCTTGGCCACACCTTTCGTGACTTCGATGGACCGTCTAGAATTAATTCAATAGGCAGTCTCTTGTCCCCCATTGGCGCTGGATCGACTTGTCTCTCGTAGTAATAGGTGGCACCAGCGTTTTCGGCCGACTTCAAATGAACTTCTACATTAATTAAAATGGCAGTGCCTCCAACTACTTCATCAAATGGATCCAAACTTGTCTCATCGAAAGCAATACACGGTGCTTTCTTAGCCACCTGCCTGACCAAACTTCAAATGAATGGTCTAAATTAATTCAATAGGCAGTCTCTCTTGTCCCCCATTAGCATGGATCAAAGCTTGTCTCGTCGAAAGTAATACTGATTGGCACCTTGGCCACACCTTCCAGCCGACTTCAAATGGATAGTAAATTAATTCAATAGGCAGTCTCTCTTGTCCCCCATTAGCATGGATCAAGCTTGTCTCATCGAAAGTAATACGGTGCTTTCTTAGCCACCCCTTCGTGAACTTCGAAATGGACCGTCTAAATTAATTCAATAGGCAGTCTCTCTTTCATCCCCCCATTAACGTGGATCAAACATACTCATCGAAAGTAATACACCGGTGCTTTCAACCACCTTTCAGCCAAACTTCAAATGGAACTTCTCATTAATTCAATAGGCAGTCTCTCTTGTCCCAGGTAGCATGGATCAAGCTTGTCTCATCGAAAGTAATAGGTGCTTTCTTAGCCACACACCTTTCAGCTGACCAAATGGACCGTCTAAATTAATTCAATAGGCAGTCTCTCTTCCCATACCATTTCACCTTTCGGATCAAAGCTTGTCTCGTAGAAAGTAATACACGGTCTTTCTTGCTTCCTTGCTAGCCGACTTCAAATGGATAATCTAGAATTAATTCAATAGGCAGTCTCCTCTTGTCTTGTTAGCATGGATCAAGCTTGTCTCATCGAAAGTAATACACGATTGCTTTCTTGTACACCCTTTCAGCCGACTTCAAATGGAACTTCTACATTAATTCAAATGGCAGTCTCTCTTGTCCCCCATTAGCATGGATCCAAAGCTTGTCTCATCGAAAAGTAATAGGTGCTTTCTTGGCCACACCTTTCAGCCGACTAAATGGACCGTCTAAATTAATTCAATGAGCGGTCTCTTGTCCCCCATTAGCATGGATCAAGCTTGTCTCATCGAAAGTAATACACGGTGCTTTCAGCACACACCTTACAACCGACTTCAAATGGAACTTCATTAATTCAAATGGCAGTCTCTCTTGTCCCCCATTATGGATCAAGCTTGTCTCATCGAAAGTAATACACGGTGCTTTCTTAGCCACACACCTTTCAGCCGACTTCAAATGGACCGTCTAAATTAATTCAATAGGCAGTCTCTCTTGTCCCAAGTAGCATGGATCAAGCTTGTCTCATCGAAAGTAATACACGGTGCTTTCTTGGCCACGCATACCAGCCGACTTCAAATGAATACCGTCTAGAATTAATACAATGAGCAGTCTCTCTTGTCCCCCATTAGCATGGATCAAGCTTGTCTCATCGAAAGTAATACACGGTGCTTTCTTAGCCACACGCTTTCAGCCAAGCTTCAAATGGACCGTCTAAATTAATTCAATAGGCAGTCTCTCTTGTCCCCCATTAGCATGGATCAAGCTTGTCTCATCGAAAGTAATACACGTTGCTTTCTTGTTACACCCTTTCCAATAGGCGCCCCAAATGGAACTTCTACATTAATTCAAATGGCAGTCTCTCTTGTCCCCCATTAGCCTTGGATCAAGCTTGTCATCGAAAGTAATACACGGTGCTTTCTTAGCCACACCCTTTCGGCCGACTTCAAATGGACCGTCTAAATTAATTCAATAGGCAGTCTCCTCTTGTCCCTTTGTTAGCATGGATCGAAGCATTCATCGAAAGTAATACACGGTGCTTTCTTAGCCACACACCTTTCAATAAACTTCAAATGGAACTTCTACATTAATTCAAATGGCAGTCCTCTTGTCGCCCATCAGAAGATGGATCAAACTTGTCTCATCGAAAGCAATACACGGTGCTGCCGTACACACCTTTCAGCCAAACTTCAAATGGACCGTCTAAATTAATTCACTAGGCAGTCTCTCTTGTCCCCCATTAGCATGGATCAAGCTTGTCTCATCGAAAGTAATACACGGTGCTTTCTTAGCCACACACCTTTCAGCCGACTTCAAATGGACCGTCTAAATTAATTCAATAGGCAGTCTCTCTTGTCCCCCATTAGCATGGATCAAGCTTGTCTCATCGAAAGTAATACACGGTGCTTTCTTAGCCACACACCTTTCAGCCGACTTCAAATGGACCGTCTAAATTAATTCAATAGGCAGTCTCTCTTGTCCCCCATTAGCATGGATCAAGCTTGTCTCATCGAAAGTAATACACGGTGCTTTCTTAGCCACACCCTTTCAGCCGACTTCAAATGGACCGTCTAAATTAATTCAATAGGCAGTCTCTCTTGTCCCCCATTAGCATGGCTCAAGCTTGTCTCATCGAAAGTAATACACGGTGCTTTCTTAGCCACACCCTTTCAGCCGACTTCAAATGGAACTTCTACATTAATTCAATAGGCAGTCTCTCTTGTCCCCCATTAGCATGGATCAAGCTTGTCTCATCGAAAGTAATACACGGTGCTTTCTTAGCCACACACCTTTCAGCTGACTTCAAATGGACCGTCTAAATTAATTCAATAGGCAGTCTCTCTTGTCCCCCATTAGCATGGATCAAGCTTGTCTCATCGAAAGTAATACACGGTGCTTTCTTAGCCACACCCTTTCAGCCGACTTCAAATGGAACTTCTACATTAATTCAAATGGCAGTCTCTCTTGTCCCCCATTAGCATGGATCAAGCTTGTCTCATCGAAAGTAATACACGGTGCTTTCTTAGCCACACACCTTTCAGCCGACTTCAAATGGACCGTCTAAATTAATTCAATAGGCAGTCTCTCTTGTCCCCCATTAGCATGGATCAAGCTTGTCTCATCGAAAGTAATACACGGTGCTTTCTTAGCCACACACCTTTCAGCCGACTTCAAATGGACCGTCTAAATTAATTCAATAGGCAGTCTCTCTTGTCCCCCATTAGCATGGATCAAGCTTGTCTCATCGAAAGCAATACACGGTGCTTTCTTAGCCACACCCTTTCAGCCGACTTCAAATGGACCGTCTAAATTAATTCAATAGGCAGTCTCTCTTGTCCCCCATTAGCATGGATCAAGCTTGTCTCATCGAAAGCAATACACGGTGCTTCCTTGGCAACACTCTTTCAGCCGACTTTAAATGGAACGTCTACATTAATTCAATAGACAGTTCCTCTTGTCCTCCATCGGCATATGTCAAGCTTGTCTCATCGAAAGCAATACACGGTGCTTCCTTAGCCACATTTTAAGCCGACTTCAAATGGAACGTCTCCATTAAATCAATAGTCAATCCCTCTTGTCCTTCTTTAGCATGGATCAACCTTATCACTTCGAAAGCATACACGGTGCTTCCATAGCCCTTTCAGCCCTTTCAGCCGACTTCAAATGGAACGACTACATTAAGTCAATAGACATTCCATCTTGTCCCCCATCAGTATCGATCAAGCTTGTCTCATCGAATGATGCCTTGGCCCCACCCTTTCATCCAACTTCAAATGCAACGTCTACATTAAGTCAGTAGTTAAATCTACTCCTCGGAAGGTTGAGGCACCGTGAGAAAGTTTCTCGATTGAATTCATCTTACATATATACAAATCAACCACCTCCCATGCATTGAATAGTGTTGTCATATCTGGGCGGGCTCCCTTGCTATTCATCTCGAAGTTTCCGCTCAGGATTAAGAGTAAAATCTACAATGTAATTGATCCCAACCTGGCATGGCAGCTCGACTCCAGTCATTTTTTTCACAACAAAGGATGTAGCTTTCCTCTGTCTCTTTTATATTTTTATATTTTTACTGCATCTTCTCCAATGAGCTTAGCTCCTTGGTAGATCCTCTACATGAATTTATTTGAGCAACATAACTAGAAAAAAGATCTCACCCTGTCAAAATAAATGCAGCCTCCACTTCTATTCTACCAGCATTTTTTTCTCTCACTTCCTGTCTGCTGAACTCCCTTCCGTATACTTTCTTCCATGATAGCTACAATCTCCAAGAGATTAAATGCAACGTTATTTGATATCACTTATCACTTTAACTTCCACCTTCTCTTATCATTTCCACAACACCCCCTGAGTCTTGCTTGTGTTCCTTTTCACTCTACTTTCACGCAAATCTCTTCAAACTAGCATACCTATCTTTCTATTAATCTTCCTCTGACACTCTCTGTAACTTTTTTCTTTTTCTTTTCGAGCTTCGTTTATGTAAGTTTTTAATCTCCTCTCTTTTTAACCCCGTTCGCACTAGCGACAGTATTGCCTTGCTTGAAATGAAGCGATTATAAAAAAATGATGTCGGAATGAATAAAAATATGTCTAATATTTAGAAGTGGATCTTGATCTACCTACTGGCACTGTCTCCCCATATAGAATAAAACAGAAAATGAAATATTTAAAGACCGGATCAATCCACAATCAAACACATCCGTAAAAGAATGGAATATAGACCGTCTAAAAATTCCTCTTTGCAAACAAAGTTGATGAGAGGTAAAAAGATTATGGAAAAGATTTAAAATGGGCATAAAAATTAATTAGAATATAGACACTAAATTTAGAAGTAAAATCCATGGAAATTTTTTTCGAGCTACTAAGTAAGAACTTCCCTGAAAGATTCGAAAAATATTTAATAGAAATGCAGTCAAATTAAGTAAACAGTTTTACTTCTAATTTAGAAAATCTCACAAAGAGACACACTACCAAACATTTGGAAAACAGGTTGTACTGAAACTAATTTTAAATATATGGTGGAATAATCCCATATCAACATTTTTGTTAAAAAAAACTTAAAAATAGAACGGATCCAGACAAGTACGTATGGAAATTAAAAGAAAAACATGGCAGAAAGCCCCACGTGCGCGGAAAATATTAAAAGCAAAAACAAAATTGAAACGTGGGGATATCTGCAGATTGTGCCAAGAAGAAAATTGGCTAAGTATTATTTCCAGAATAACAAAAGCTCCGAAATGAGTGATCGAAATAAAGTCCTGATATAGACACATTAGAAAATTTTGTTTAGGCTCATATAAACTCGAATGAAAAGATTTCTAGTAAGAAAGCACTGCTTATTTTGAACTTTGCTTATGAACTCATAAAAGTTCAGCAATCAGTCAGTACAAATCGCGTGACGAAACAGCAAAGTCGAAACTATTGTAGTTTAATCGGCTGACCATGACAATTTAAATATCTAAAACTTCTACATGTTAAAGCTGTATTTTTTTCAAATTCTATTGAAGATATTCTAGTACAGCTGTTTATTGACCTAATTGAAATCTAATTTAAATCTGATATATAAAACTTTAGTTATATATATGTAAAGAATAAAAATGCGAGAAGCAGTGAACGTTTTGTTTACAGTGTAGCTTTTTTGCTGTCATTATTATTATTTATATTTCTTGATTTTTCTATGATACATTAAGTGCCTTAATGGTATTTTTGAGGCTACACGTTTTTCGTGTTTAAAGTTGACTCTCTTCAGGCAAATAAACTTTTGAATTCACATATAGAGATTCGTTTGCTTTTCTGATGGACAAGGAATCGTGCATAAATAGATGAGTCACGTGCTGACCGGCCAGGTCAAGAAGGATTATGTGTGTTTGTGTGTAGGAAGGAGGGTTTACACGCCCGCACGTTAGGTTTCTTTTGGTGCCTTCTTTATTTGTGAGGAATTTGATTTCGTCTTTATACTTTAGAATTGTTTTCTATGGGCCATCTTATGTATAAAACCCTAAGATGGAACGATAATCCTAGAGAAAAATGAAATACTCCAGCGGTGGGAAGAATACATAGAAGATCTTTTCCACGACAAGAGAGAGCAACCTATGATACACAAAGACGAGGACGAACCGGAAATATTAAAGTCCAAAGTAGAAGCTGCAATGGCCAAACGAAATAGAAACAAAGTAGCTGGTCCAGACGGCATTGTAATAGAGCTGCTGATAGCCCTGGAAGAATTCGGCATAGAGAAAATTACGGAAATAATAAATGAATTTTCTAATAATGATATAATGGCAGACGACCTATGCAACTCTATTTTCATAGCATTGTCTAAGAAACCACGTGCAAACGAATGCGAACTACACCGAACTATCAGTTTAATGAGTCATATTACAAAACTGATCGTCCGAATACTAATGAATAGAGCAAGAAGCAGAATCAGGCCAGAGATAGAATAAGAACAGTGTGGGTTCGTCAAAGACACTGGGACAAGGAACGCCTTATTTATGATTAGGATGTTCTCTGAAAGTCCAATACAAATGAAAAAAGAATGATACCTGTGCTTTATTGAATATGCGAATGCGTTCGACAAAAAACACCACAAAGAATTGATGGAGATGCTCAGCAGTCACGACATATTTGGGAAAGACATTATGATAATTAGGAATCTCTACTGGCAGCAAAATGCCTGCATACGAACAGGTAACGTATTCAGCAGATATACAAAAATCGAAAGGGGCGTAAGACAGGGATGTGTATTCTCACCGGATCTATTTAACTTGTACAGTGAGAATATTTTGAGGACCCTAGATGTTATGCCAGGATTTGTCATCGGGGGGCCACAATAAGATAGGCAAACGAGACAATGCTGATTGCAGACACAGAAAGGAAACTGTAGGACATCCTGCAGAAAATAGCTGAAAAGATTGACAAGAAGGGACTACAAATAAAGAAAAATGAATGCATGGTCATCAGCAAAAAGAGCCACCCACTGTGCCAAATACAGGTGGGGGATGTTAAAATCAAGCAGGTACGAAAATTTAAATATATGAGAAGTTTTCTAACTAAAGACGGAAAATGCGACACAGAGATCCAAAGGTGAATTGCCATGGCGAAGGAAGCATTCCAGAAGTAGAGTAAAGTAGACACGGAAAACTTTTACTATAAACAAAGAAGAGATTGCTGGATTTCTACGTGATGTCAGTTCTTCAATTTGGCAGTGAATGATGGACAATATCAACAAAGATGAAGAGAAAACTTAAAGCAGGTGAAAAAAGGGTGTTGCGGATATCGTAGACCGAGCATGTTAGCAATGACGAGGTGTTGGAAAGAATGGAATCGAAAAGGAAATTAATAGTGAGCATCGGGAAGAGACAACTGAAATTCCTGGGATATGCAATGAGGAAGAAGGGCTTGGAGAACCTGATACCTATAGAGCATATAGAAGGGAAATGAGACAGAGGAAGGCAGCGGATAACATATTTGAATGACCTGAGCAGGTGGATGACAGAACGGGGACTGCGAGACGTTACACAAGAAACGTTGCTAAGAGCGACCAGGGATATGGAGACGTGGAAGGGCATGATCGCCTACGTCCTGAAAGGGCAAGACACATAGATGAAGAAGTTCTTTTTATTGCTTTGGAGATACAGTTAGATTTGGTGTGTGTGTCTGTGTGTGTGTTCGAGTTTTTTTTACATTCGGATATCGTGTGTGTTTGTGTTTTAAGTTTTTCATGTTATTTTGTTGAGGGAAGGCTTTTATTTTTTATGAATACTTTCAAAACAACAACAACAACAACAACAACAACAACAACAACAACAATAATAATAATAATAATAATAAACCAGAAAGAGAGAACCAGAAGGAGAAAACTTGTCTATTAATTGATATGGCTTGTCCAGCGGATTGTAACATAGCAACTAAGGAATTTGAAAAACTGTCAAAATATAAAGACCTGGAAACTGAAATAGAAAAAATGTGGAAATTGAAAACAAGAGTTGTGCCAGTGATAGTAGGTGCACTTGGAATGATAAAAAATGGAACAAAGCAACACATCAAAAAATCCCTGGAAACCACAGCTTAAGAGATATACAAAAAAATGTCTTATTAAGTACAACCCACACACTAAGGAAAACTTTGTCTATGTAACTCTAGGGATGATAGGGAAGATAAAAAACATGAAATGGAGCCATAACAACACGCCACGACCTGCCTTAGGTCTTCCCACAGACTTGGGTGGTAGTGCGACCATAGCAGAAATAAAAATATGATGAAAAATGGCATAATAATAATAATGACAACAATAAATCAACAAACGTTCCTGGTTTCTAGTACTCATTATTCTATACCAATTTATATCGTTGGAATAATCCCTATTTCTGTTTTTAATATATATATATATATATGCATTATAAGTGGTAATTTTTTCTTGCCGTTTGATTCCATTCATATGTTAAAACTAACTGAAGCTGTATTTGCAATGTACATCCATCAAAAGCAAAGTTTTTACAACCAAATTAAACTATAAGTAGTGATTTCATACTACATTAGACTTCGTCTCGATTGCCAAGTTATCGAAAGTAATCTTCAGACGTTTTGGTTGGGAGAAAACTATTTTTGGATTCGTTATTGCATAGTCACAGAATAATTTGTTTTCTTTTCTCTTATTTCTTTCCTTTTATAAATTAACGTAAAAAGTTTCTCTTTATTTGTTGTTGTATTTTATTCTGAATCTTCCAGCGGCTGTAATCTTTTTAATTCGATTTGTTTTATTTTAATTCCACCCATCTTCCTTTCTTTAGAATGCCTTACCTGAATCCTCACATTTCTTCGTAATAGTAAATCAGGTCTTTATATTTATCCTACTCAATAAAAGAAAAACTATTCTTTATTTTTTGTTTTTGTATCATTCTGATAAATGATTTCTCTTGGTAATTCTATCCACAAGTCGTTTAGTTCGGGATTTCAACAAAGACGACTGGTTTCACTGAACTACTCATGAAAATGAATGTATTAATGGTTTCTGTGAAATAATCATATAAATCAACACTTCTTGAAAATACCAAGTATATCATCGATACTGACCAACGGATGTTGTAAAATTTTCGGACTATGCTTTACTTACATCTACGGAAAACAAAATTAAATAAATCTAATCGATAATGCAATAATAACTAATAAAATATATATAAATTCCCCATGATGCAAATTATAAAGAAACCAGAAAGTGTTTCCGATCGGTGTAATATTGATGTCCCCCACTTCCGGAAAAGACAGAAGCTTCCTCTTTCTTATTTTGGTTTCAAAATGTGAAATAATTACTGACAACTTAATTTTTTCCTCTTACCAACGATATTGTCGGATGTATTTTAGCAGCACTACTCATGGTGTAGGGTTTGGATCTTCCCAACTCAGTGGGAGGCTGACTTGAGCTTAACCATCTTAACTTATTCGTATCTTTACTTCCGATGAATCATTTCAGAACCAAAAAAAAAAACGAACATACTCAAGAGACCTTTTAACTTAATATCATTACAGTCACCATAAAAAGTATACACGTCCGTAGCAGGAGCACAGTTTTAATATTTGTTCTATTCTCTTTGTTTATGTATTGAACATGCACCTTCAAAATCAAATAAAAGTTCACACAAAGCCAACAACCTTGTTAGCATCTACTGTATAAAAGTAATTCATCGTGTTAGTTTCAGTTTACATTAGTTATCGTTATTCAAAATGTTGATAAATTTCAAAGATGCTTCTGATTTTCAATTGCTCAGTTAGAACTAAGTCAGATGAGAAATCCACTGCTAGCCTCTTGTCCTCGTGACCTTTTGACACATCTACAAAGTCGAAATAGCCAGAGTCAGATCTGTAAATTGAGCGTGCTTAATTTTTTACTAAAGAAAAAATTGTTTGTAACATTCAACAGTTTGAGCATCTGCTGGGACACAGGTTCACCCCAGACTTCAAGTAAAAATCATATATAAAACCCATCGCTAAAAGCGCTGGAATCATGATCCGCATTTTATTCCTCTATAGAATGTAGCGCATCTACTTGGCATCCTCTCTCTTTACAAGAGTTAGCTCAAAACAAAATAAAGGATCGCACACATAACTGGTTTGTAGATAACCCCTCCTTTGTTTCCAGCACGGATAAGATCCAAAAAAATATTTTCGCGGGATTAATTATTCCCATAAAACACCACATCCAAAGCACAAGATCGCAAGCTTCTCGTTACTTTGTCATTATTTCCATGGAAAAAAATTCTGGCTAGTTATTTTCACCATTTCTACCAGATCAGAATAGCCATGCCATATACACAAGGAAAAAATAACCTTTTTCCATTCAAAATGTCTTTGGTAAGAACAGAATTTATATTCTCTCAGCTTAGGGCCGCTATTTTATGGAACAGACTTCCGAGAATATTATACTCAAAACCTTGCAATCTAACCTCCTGGTTATACGTATTTTTATTATTTCTATTTCTTTCCCACTGCCCTTTTTCTTTGGCCAAACAGCAATCACATTCAATAATCTGCTCTCTTGAGTGGCTTTTTGACTGTGTATTCGGTAAACATTTAGTATAAAAGAAATCTTTATGCATATATCTGAAAAATATAGGCTACAGAAACTTATATTAGATTAACACAATATCATATTTACCTCAACAAATTATATTTTATTATCTTCATGTGTCAATTTTCACTCCATCAGTCGTTCATTCATTGATTTTTAAAATGGTTTCTGCCCTTTCGTCTGGAACATTACTTTTTATTACCTCCCAAAGAGATCTTTTTTTAATATTGTTTTTCCTTCTCATAAACAATGCTTTCAATGACGGACCAAATATTGTCAATTAGATTCATATGTGGGCAAGCTGGGAAACATTCCATTAATTAGGTGTGTTTATAACCCAGTTTGGGTAGTCATCTTTGCAGAAGAAGAGATGCTTTCTCTGGCAACGATATGTGATTTTGTTCAAAACACTTACTCTTGAACAATACTACACAGTATCATCTAGTCTTGGCATTAACAAAGTAGGCAGCAGCACATACCTTTATGGGTGACTAATTGAGTTAGAGAATGGTGAGAATATAGGGTGAAGTAAGTTTATGAGAGTAGCAGTTAATATATATATTCTCTTTTTTTTTTCAAATCTATATAACAAAATCTAAATCAAATCCATTAACTTGAGCAGATCAGGCAGCGAACATCTACAGGGGACAAAGCAACAGTTATCACTTGAATATTTTTAAAAGATATAACATCCTCTCATGAAATTTCACTTGATTCTGAGAACAAATAATTTTCATGATTTACCTAAAAAATAACTAAATATATATTTTAAAACACAGCCACGTTAATATTATCTGAACTGTAGAAATGAATGCTCTAATAACGGATTTTAATCAATTGACTCGTCCGGTATCACTTCTGCGGTCGATCAGCGATGACAGCCTATGGAGAGAGATAAGTATGACAATTTTTTCTTAGCCGTTTTATCCCAAAGAAAGACAGTACCGCCACTAGTGATCAGGGAGCTTCATAAAAGGATAGTGAAAATTTACATAGGAGGAGTTCATAGAGAAAACGGACCGGTTATAGAGGGTTTCAGAGAAAGGGAAAGAGAAGTATAAGAATACTGGTGTAAAGAGAGTTAAGAGAGTTGAGTGAAAAGGGAGAAGAATAAGATACAAGTGGTCATAGAGAAAAACCAAAGAAGGAATAGAGTCAAGTAATAAGAGATGGCAATTGACATTGCATTTAAACTTTTGAAGATTGTAGATATTCAGGGAAGCAGCTACAATCAGGAAACAGGTGAAGTAGACGTAACGGCTGTATTTGATTGTTTTAACTGTAAAAGGGAGAGATGCCAGTCTTGTTGATCTAGTCGATTTTTATAGAAGGCCCACAAGTGAGCTAAGCTCGTCATAGCAGAAACCAGGAAAATATTTGTAGAAGAGACAGAGGGAAGCCACATTGTGTCGGTGATAAGGTGGTTGTAGTCGAGCTGCCAGGTCGGGACCGATCACATTACAGATAACATTTAAAGCTTGTCAAGAACCCCGAGATTATATGGCCGCCCGACGATATATGACAACAATATTCAATGTCTTAAAGTATGTCTAAATCAAATATAAAGAAGATCTTGTTGGTTATAAATTCAAACATAACCACTATAAATATATCTATTCTATTTTAAAGATATTTTCGATATTCTTAGTTTTTGATTCTCTTGGTTCATCAAGTGTGACATTGATTATTGTCACAAATTTCCATAATTTCTCATAGCTAAATCCGTTTTCTTCATGCATTTTTTAAATTCCAATTACTTAAACGTAATATTGTCAAAATGGAACAGTTGCAGTTACAAAGCCTCATTATATTAAAGATGATCATATCATATAACTAGACTGAAGTTTAGTGTACACACCTGGTTTAGTTGCATATTTACATATATAAGTGAATCGGTAAGCAATCATTTCTTAGTCATAAAAATCGAAGAAAAATAAATTGTAGAGGCCGACTGACATTCAATCCTAAAAGATGATATGAAGACAAAGCTAAAAAGATATCATGTTTTTTTTTTTGCAAAATATCATTTTTTGATTCTTCCCCACACTGTGGAACAAAATCAATACAAGTTTTGTCTTTCCAAGTGATATTTCGTAGAGCTGAATTTAAACTGCCCTTGCCCAAAGAATAGACAGAAAAAGATGAATGTAAACATCTAAGCATTCATCTTCCAGTCTGATATTAAGAAATTGATATCTCTGCACCAAAATACAGAGATTTACTTTCTCATGTTGTTAATATCGACATAAAATTTTTTTACTTGCTTATTTTTTTCCCTGTGAAATGCACATAATTCCAAGACAGAAGCGCATTTATTTGGGTGTTGATGAAGCAATAGGTATATGGAAAGATGGGAATTATTTTGGCCAGTAAGATAAAATTTGCGAAGATCTTTTCTAGTCCAATAATTTAATTTTTTAAAATCTATTATTATCCCGTTATCAACGTTTAAAAAAGTTGTAATTTTACAGTCTACAAAGACATTTATAACGTAATCTTATTTTCTTCAAAGTCGTGCTTGTTAAGTAATGCCATGGATAGTTAACTATACATCATCTATGAAGCCTACCTGATATAACTTAATATAAAAGAATACATAGTTTTCGGGTAATTAAATCTATGGATGTGAGCCTTACATTCAAATTAAATTCCTATGTTATAGTTAATGTTGAGAAACAGTTTTATGTAGTTTGTCATTTTTTACACGCATCTCTCTGGGATATTTACGTAAAGTTTGTATTAGAATTTCTTTTATGCATCTAGCCAATGCTCCTCCCTTTTTGTGTTTTCCTCTCGTTATTTAAAAAATTTCTGATCATTTAATTTTTCATCGGTAAATTTATTTTCTCAAAACTTTATTTATGACATGATTCAAAGATTTACTTTTGTTTTGTTCTTATCTTTCAAAATCTTTCTTACTGACATCAAATCATCTGGTGCGACAAAGATCCAAGATTTAAGGATATGAGCGACGGTATACTTTCAAGGAATATTAAAAGCATTAGTATATATTCCAGGGATGTACGATCAATGCGGGATGAGTTCGAATTCCAGTTGAATTCGTTACATTCACTTACGCACAAATACCCTTGGGAAAGGTATTAACCTATATTGTCTCCCTCTAACTATGGGTTGAATAGAAGGTCAGATTGGGTTTTATAGTTTGGATGGCAACCAGTCTATCGCATAAAGTAATGACAACCTACTGACAGGCTTGCATAAACATACAAATGCGAATCGTGCGGGGTTCGGTATATATATGTATATGTGTGCCGTTGCACACATACACACTCGTTCGTTTGCCATATTCGAATGGTGTGTAGCGATGTCAACGCGCGAATAGTTGTCGATTTCTCGTACGTACATATGTATTTTTGATGGGTTCTGTGTGAAACTATGGTAGGCAAGAATTGCTATTATTTTATTTAAGGCTGTACAAGACTTATTGTATCCTCAGTGTAGACTAACTGACATTACAGCTGTCCAAACAATGCCCAAATGGAGCGATCCGAAAGATAATTGGATGTGTTAGACACCCTGTCATAATTATAGTTCTAAACGTATTGTTGTGAACTGTTTTGTCTGATACAACTAACGGATGATTTAGCTTTTTGTCCTCTGGCAGAATAACAGATGAGACAAATCATTTACTTGTTAATCTAGTAAAAATTATGCCTTTCACTTTTTTGTTTGCAGTTTTCAACTTTAAATTAATCTTGTTAAAATTTGGCTATCGTTTATTAACTTCTTGCATAATTGTTTTCATGGCAATGCTTCCCACAAAACACGAAAAAAACAAACTTATTATCACGATATCGATATTCATTACAAAGAAAAACTTTAGTGTTAACAAAAATAACTGTTTACTTACCATCAGTATAACATAGGGAATGACAATTTACAAAATAAGACAAGATGAAAATCATTTAACAATATTTAACAATTTGTAAGACAGTCAAACGAGAGAAACATTTGCCGAAGACGCGCATTGTTTGATTGCTTAATTTACTGAAGAAATTGAAATACATATATTTCAATGTGAGATTAAATTAACTTATGCTTAATATATGTTTCAAGTAAACTATCAATAATTTACAATTACTTAGTGTCACACATTGGGAATGTGGTTCGGAATTATAATGACAACACAGTTTAGCCTGGTAATTTGTCTGTCGAAAGGAGTGAGACACCTGCTACTCTTTCTCATTTAACAAAATGGCCAGGAGAATATTTCTGAACAATGAAGGAAATGGTATTTCCGTTTCCTTAGGTACCGATTACTATACATCATTTCCAGGAAGCATATTTTATAAAATTTCCAAAGTGTAATTCTTGACAAAGTTTGAAAGAACATAATTTCAAACTTAAAAGTAAACAATTTGTGAAAGTAAGCTGATGATTATGATTTTTGTTTGATAATTGTTTCACCGCAAGAAAGGCAGGACCTCCACTGTTGCATAGAGGGTGGATTACAATGAGAGAAAAAATGTCTAAGTAAAGATAAAAGAAAGATGGGAATCAAGATGACAATTAACGTCGAATTTAAACTTTTGGAGATTGTAGCTTTCATGGAGGAAAGCAAATAAACGATAGTTTCACGAACGGTAAGTGCAAGAAAAGAAACTGTTAGAGTAGAAGAGATGGTTTCATTGAACTATTTTGACAGGAAAAGGGTGGAAACCTGCTGCCAATCTAGTTGCATGAGAAAATTCACTTAGTCGGTGCAACAGGGAAAAAAGCTCATCAGAGCAGTTGCCATAAAAGTATTTGTAAAAAATTACAGAATGAAACGACATCATGTTGGTGAGAAAGTGACTGAAGTGAGATGCCAAGTCAGGATCGATTATATTTCAATTCCTTCTTTGGGGAAATCGAATAGAAAAGTTGGAGCAAGCGACCAGATATCAATCCATATATAAATGGTATATATATATATATATATATATATATATGAAAGATTCTTTTTAAAATGACAAATTAATTGCTTTGTTTAAGATTTATTTTATAATTTTTCATTTGATCTTATAAGTCTTTTTCTTTTCAGTATGTAAGTAGAATAATATTGTTTATTATTTATCCAAGGGCTTTTGACTCCACTTTTTGCTATGAATTTTATTTTAATTTTCAATAAATTAATGGATTGTTTTCGTATGTATCTTATATGAAAAAAATAAAAATTAGCCACAACACCTTGTCTGTCTATATATGGTGCAGTTTATAAATTGTAACCATTTTCTAAATTTAATTATTTTGAGGTGCGTTGCTTTTTATTTAGTCGACAAAAGGAAGTCACTTTACGTCGTTGAGAAAGTGAATGAAGGCGGGCTACTAAGTTTGGGTCGATTATATTGCAGATCATTTTTTGGATTTTGTCGAGAACTTAAAAAAGAATAGTGGGATAGCCCGAACCAATATGGCAACAGTATTCAATGCACGGACGAATGGCAGATCTATAATATGTATGGTATGATGTGTAAATTGTCGCCATTTAAAAAATTGAACAAAAGGAAGTCACTTTACGTCGTTGATAAGGTAAATGAAGGCGGGCTACTAAGTCTGGGTCGATTATATTGCAGATCATTCTTTGGATTTTGTCGAGAACTTAAAAAAGAATAGTGGGATAACCCGAACCAATATGGCAACAGTATTCAATGCACGGACGAATGGCAGATCTATAATATGTATGGTATGATGTGTAAATTGTCGCCATTTAAAAAATTGAACAAAAGGAAGTCACTTTACGTCGTTGATAAGGTAAATGAAGGCGGGCTACTAAGTCTGGGTCGATTATATTGCAGATCATTCTTTGGATTTTGTCGAGAACTTAAAAAAGAATAGTGGGATAACCCGAACCAATATGGCAACAGTATTCAATGCACGGACGAATGGCAGATCTATAATATGTATGGTATGATGTGTAAATTGTCGCCATTTAAAAAATTGAACAAAAGGAAGTCACCTTACGTCGTTGATAAGGTAAATGAAGGCGGGCTACTAAGTCTGGGTCGATTATATTGCAGATCATTCTTTGGATTTTGTCGAGAATTTCAAGATGAAAAGCTGGATAACCCGAACCAATATGGCAACAGTATTCAATGCACGGACGAATGGCACATTTATAAATATGCGAAATGGATTATGACGAGAAAATTTTCCTGGACCGACACATTGAGCCAACCATAAGTAGTTGCAGCTATATTTCTTGATGTAGTCATTTCATTTAATGTTTTGAGAGTTTGGGGCCAAGAATGTGAGTGTTTCTCATTAGGCGACTAACCTGGTCCGTTGTGATGGGAAATATAAAAAGTTCTCTATGGTGTTTAATGGAGAGCATTTTTGATTTGGAGGCTAGAAAATTTAAAACTCATTTTCTATGCCGTTCAATCACAGATTCGAGGTCTTCTGAAAAGCGGCAACCAGATGTACTTTGTCAAACTTGACAGATTTTCTTTAGAGACAGAAGTAATGAGGTAGAGTGAGAACGGCTTGCCTCGATCATGCTAATACATTAAATAGCATGTCAAATTATATACGGCTCAACTCAACTTACCAAATCAGAAATTGAGTACAGTTTAATTGTTAGTAATAAATTAATTTCAGGTGAATAGTGTAAATAGTTTATATCAACGAAAGGAATGATATTCATGCCAAGCGAAATAGAATGATAGAGCCCAAATATTCTTCCATGTAATATGAGTGTTCGAGAAACCGTGTCGTAAGCATGTAAACGATGGAAACGTAGTTAACAATACGACTAGTGTGATGTGAAATAATGAAAAGAATTTGGGTTCAAAGGAAAGCTTTTGTTTACGAACTTAATTACCTGAAACTGTATCATTGTACTTTCACTAAGCTTAATGTTGACATTCACTGGATATGTCCTCTTAACTCAAAAATGTAAGTCTTGGGTCATTAAAAGACCGCGTCTTCTAGATTTCTCATGAATATCCAGGAAAACAACATAAACAGATAGATTTTTGTTACTGATTTTATTTTTGATGAATTTATTCCAGTTGATGTGAAATGCGAGGAAATATTTATCGGCACGAAAAACAGAAATCGATAAAACGATATTGAATTTCAGTAGTAGCACTTTATCGTGCGTCGGAACAATGTCTTGAAAATTATAAATTGAAATTACCCCCATAGAAACGTAAAGCTTGAGTTCTGATCTGACATCAATACAACAGTCGTATGCAAAACATCTTCCAATAATTACTTCCATTGCAAAATTTGACTGGTCTGTAGAATTACTCATTTCAAATTAGTCTAAATATAAAAAATCTATATAACAATATACAATCAGGTGACATAATAAATATCAATTTTTGATAGGGGTATTTAATGAAGCTATATATAATGAACATTATTTTACTATGAAGACAAAAAATAATACAAATTAATATTAGATATATTCTATGCAAAATTGACACGTAAGAAATATATAATCCTATTTACTAATGAGCCAATAAAAAGTAACATATACAGTAGGAATTATATTTTCATTACTAAACCATATGATTTTAGAATAAAAAATGTAGAAAAGGAAACCACTGATTTTTTTTCGGGTTGAAAAAATTTCGTGCCAACGTCCAAAGATTCTGAGCTCTAGGACCATGGATTAGCTTTAAGGCTTTCATTACATGGTCGAGTCGGCGCGGTGAGGGGGGTATGATGTTGAAAGACCCGAAACCCCCTAGTGATCCTCGCGATTACATCACTGACGACACCCTCTGGCGCCCCCATTACGGTGCGTATGTTTGAAATATGATTCCAGATCGTATTCTACGGAAGTATAAAGATTCTTTAAGATAGTGTTTGATTTTTTGCACCAAATAAAAATGAATAACAAAGAATTCGTACATGGTAATCGTGTCTGTCCTAAAATTCAGATATTTCATGATATTTACAGAGGATCGATCGCTGACCGTAACAGCTGAACCCTGATAATTTTAGATGTTCCAGCTCGAACTGCGTGCCGATGTGGCATTGTTCCATTAGGTTTGCAAAACGAAATCAATGTTTCTTTTCTTTGTTTTGGGCCTTCAGGGCATCATCTTTCGCAGTATTGAAATGATCTGTTTTCCTGTTACATGGGTCACGCTCATGAATCTGTTACTGACAGCGAGGCTATGTTATCTGGAATAAATCTTTCTATTTTTAGTTAGATGTCGTTCTTAACAAGAACATTTTTCCTTAAGAGAACTGCAGTAAAAACATTTACCAGAAAAAAGGGGTTTTGTTTTTGTCTTTTTACTTGCTGGAAATGGAAATAAGAACATTAAGTTATTATCCAAATTTCTTTATTTCCAACCGATTTCACATTTTTTCTCGTATTTCTTTTATCCATTGTTTTGCTTTTACATAAAATAAAAATTAAAATAAAAATCAAAAATAAGTTATAACCTTGTTTTGATCATTATTATTATTATCTCTAACAATAAATACTAATTCAGACTTAAAGAACATATAAATGAAATAGTCTGTTGTGGAATCTCCCCTTTGTATATTATAATGGATTCGACTGGAGTATACATATACTCCTGTCATAGTGAGATACGTCAGCTGCCAGATACTTATAGTAGAGATCCATTAGAGTTATCGGAGAGTACCGGAACTGATATGTAAGTTTCCGAAGGATACCGGTGTTACCCAGAGATTACTGCGTCACTCAGCAAGAATAATATACACGGATATACTTTTTAAACGACTTCACTTCATAACTTATATATATATATATATATATATATATATATATATATATATATATATATATATTTCTTACTAATAGTATTTCTGGATTTACTAACCTGCGTTCAAGTTTGTATATAACGTCCAATATAACTTACTTTTCTATCTCAATATTTGTTTTGCTGTTCATTATTTTGTGCAGTTCTTCACCCGGAATCCACAGCATAATCTGTGGGATCACATGAAATCAAACATTTTGAAAAGTATAAACATTAAACCACCTAACTATCAATTCTGATTAGAATGAGAAAAAAGGGAATTTAATAGGTAATTTTAAGAAGAAGAAACATTCGCATATATTACTAACATGGCCAGCATCAGTAATTATATGAGACTTTGTACACAATTTTCGTGCAGTATAGAAGTTTTATTTTTCCATCAAAGAGTTACTCTCTAATTTTCTACTATTTATGCGCTATTTTTAATTTGGATTACCAAGGATTATAATTGGCAAGGTAGTAATGAACAATTCTTCTAAAAAATGAGGAACAGAAAATACCTGTGAACGTATATATCAAAAATCGATAATATGAAAATGTGTTCTGTTTACTTCAAAGTAAATTCCTGTCTTCTATGCATTAACAATAACTTTCCCTGGCCAAAGCCGATCGACAAACTGCGATACACAAGTGCTGACCATGGAGACTTTGCCTTCAGCTTAACAGAAACACAGGGGGATACAACAAAACAGCAATGATAGTTCTCTCATATTGCACGTAACAGAGAGCCTTTCAATTCAGTTTGGTGAGATGAGTTGCCATTTAAAACCATCACGTCTCTTGAATAGTCTTGAAGAAATGAAACCAGAATGTAAAGTTCGCCGTAAGCAGAGAATTGAATCAAGAAGTGGATGGTTATTTTAAACATAAAAATAGCATGATTCGCAGGAAGCTGATTTTGTTTTTGCTTCATGCTGTTTAGATATTTGTTTCACTCTTTTCAGGTGCAAAATCGGTTCGAGTATGTTAAATCTATCAGTTTTTAGATATTTTAACTTTGATAAGAAAAAGTCCAAGGGTTAAGCATCAGAAAATAATTCGTATACCTCGTTTAAATAACTCTTAGGAATTTTATAATTTACATGAAGAGAAAATAAGTTATATTTAAGCTTTTAATGTAATTATAAAATCACTTGGTTACTTGTTTATTAAACCGAGTGTGGCAAAACCTCAAATATTAAGGAGTATAAGAAACGCCAAGCTGTTTGAAATAATTTTTATTTTTTATCGTTGCGAACTATTCGATAATTGACATAATGCGAAATCGTTTAGTTGCTTTGAAAAATATCAATTACAGTTTTATTTTACATTCACTAGGAAGTCAAAACATTCGCTGTAGCTTTAACTGAAGTTTGGCGAACTATAGTCGTCACTTCAGTGTGGCTCTCATGACTCAAAATAGAAAAATGATACCGACCACTCGTCAGCGAGTTAGAGGATAAAGTGAATCATAGGAATTCCTTAATCTAATTTTATTTAGGCAATGTGATCGTTATTTATGACAAGAAATCTTTCTAGGTCCTTGTCAAATAGTCAATACACGGAACAGTTAAATGATTTCTCCACATATTGCTTCTTTTTTATATAATTTTCCAAAGCGTTTTGCGTGTTCAAAACTTCGGCGATGCTTTTTTTGCTTATTTTTAAACGACAATTAATCTCCTTTATTCAACACCAGAATATTACACAAGATTAATACAGCCAAAATTTACAAATATCTGTATCATTATTTGAATATCACCAGGCACTAATTTTATCTACAGATGTGTTGAGAGATTCATTTATATATCAGATAGATTAATCTCTTGAATTATGAATATTACTAAAATTACGAATTCACTTATTTTCATCTCTCTTCTGTCATGAGAATATGAGGCCAGTTATGAATATTAAGGATAGAAAAAATATCTAGGCACCAATCTTCCGTGACAGAATAGCCTACCATGTTGAAAATTCACACTTTGGTTACCTGGAATTAAAAGAACACAAACCACAACTGCAATGACAATATGGAATTATCTCAAAAGAATTCATAAATCAGTTTATTGATGATTTCCCTTCATCATTTGCAAGATTTCAGTGACTCATCCTGAGAAAGAAATAATTCATGTTCAATAATGATTACAAATTATAAAAATAATGATACCGGCATTGGATCTGTCCAATATTATACAGCGAATGATTATTGAGATTTGATCGTTAAAAAGTTGCAATATATGTTATTAACACTTTTTTTTACTAAATGGCAAGTGCATAGCAAAGAACCAAGGATAAATCAAGTTAAAGAACATTAAGAAACCTGTCATATTTAGCGTAAAGGAACACAACCATAAGCATGTGCAAATTAAATTAGCATTGGTATGCGATTAATATTGATAAAAATCATTAATAAAAAGTGCTCAGACTTGACTTTGCATTATTTCTTAATTTCTTTGATCACAGAAATTCACCAATCTGTCATATATTTTAGATGTAATTTTGTCCCATGATTCGAGTGTAGTTCCTGTTAAAAAATCAGTCACTTTTCCAAGTTCTTTTGCCATAATATTTTCACTGGTGACATTCCATAATTTCGCAATTTTATTGAGTCATTGACTTTTGTCAAACTATGTCATAATCTAAAATGTTTCGTGAACATTTTTTCATTACTCTTCGTATGACAAGTGGAATTATTTTTCATGAATCTGAGACCAGAGAGAGGAAAGCTTCTTAGCAGAAGAGACCTGTTCCGCAATATTCATTAACTCTCCATCATTTCCATGTATAAAAATGTGTAAGCCACATCGAAAGCGATTTCTTCCCTATAAAAGGTTTGCAACTCAACTTGTCGTCAAGATTAGTCAAATTAAATTTAAAATGTGTGTCCAGATTGTAATTTATTTTGCTGATTAAGTTTTGGCAAAAGAAGGACGTACTTGAAACCCTGTTCCACATAAACAATGAAACATTGTAAGTCGAGAAGTATTCATAATAGGATCTTTGCTTATCTGACCTGCAATGTCTTCCGTGTTGTCAAACTCGTCTAACGTGGACACTCCTTTGATCACTGATTCTGCTAAAGAGTCCTTATACATGAAATGTAGGTGACTTTAAGTAGCAAATATCATGATAATGATTTAATAGTCAACGAAATTAATTCTACGAATTAATTTGTTAATAGCTGAAATAGTCATCATCTGTGTTTTCAGTGTGAGAAAAAGACGCTTGATTTATCAACTTTTTAACGTGACACATTCGAAAAAGTAATGCGGAATAATTACGATTATTTAATTGCCATTTTAATTATCATTCCGGTTAAAAACTATGTGTAATTATATACGACAATGTTTCTATAAATTTATTGCTACAAATTTCCTAATAAAGATTTTTGCCTCGTTATATTTCGTCGATTTTAATCAAATTTCACCTAAGGATGAAGATATTTTATGACTATTCCCTGAAACATTTTTTCCATTGCGGTAGAATTTGTAAGATACATTTTAAATTAGACTCAAATAGTGGACATCAGTGTTTATTCATCGTATCTTTAGCATTCTTCTGACTAACTTTGATGTAATAGAAAGGATTTTCACGATTATGAAAATGAACATTCACTTTATATGAAAATAAATTATATTTTTATCGGTAATCAACACAGTATTTTTGAAAGTGAAAATATCAATTAAATACTTTATCAATTGCAAAATAAAGAACACCGTCAAATTCTCAATTTTAAGACGGATTCGATTATGTCTTAAAGAATCGATTAATGGATAAAACAACGATTAAAATATTAAGAATTTCTTCGTTGATAAAAGTGACAGTCACAGATGCTTGTGTAATTGCGTGTCCGTAAATTGAAGTAAGTTTTTTTTCAAAGGAGTTGCAACTTCATTAACATGCGAGGCACACTGGTATGATTCATCGATCTTTTATCAATCTGAATAGTGTTGAAGTGTTCAAATAAAGAAGTTGGTGCAATGGTAAAATGATTTAATTAAATTTATTGTTTCTAAAACTGAAATAATAATAATAATAATAAGGAGAAGAAGAAGTTCAAATACATTGGAATCGTGATAGAACTTAAAGATTAATCGTGACCGAAAGTAAAAAGAATAAAAAAAGAAAGTGAGAGAAAGTAAAATGAAAATTTAGTAAATAGACTGACCGGGTGAAATGCGAGGAAGGTAAATATGAAGAGTCTCAGGAAGTAAAGAGATAGAAAGTAACACGCGCTCACACAAACATACAAATAAAGACTCACTCATATGTATATATACAGTCCTGACGAGTGAGAACATGATAAGGGTGTTATCCCGAAACTTCCAATTCATCAAGAATCTGGTCTATTAAAGAGATAAACTCTATGTAAAACTCTTTGTAAAGTTTATGTAATATATATATATATATATATATATATATTTGTGTGTGTGTGTGTGTGTATGTGTGTGTGTGTGTGTGTGTGTGTGTGTGTTGTGGATTCCGGGTGAGGAACTGCACAAGAGAATGAACAACAAAACATATATGGAGATAGAAAAGTAGGTTATATTGAACATAATATACAAACTTAAAAGCAGGTTAGTATATCGAGGAGTACTATTAGTAGAAATAAATATATACAAGTTTTGAAGGGAAGTCGTTGGAAATAGTATATCCGTATATATTATTCTAGCTGAGTGGAACTCAGAGCTAGGGTGTCTTCTGATGCGGTAGCCTCTGGGTAACTTCGATAACTTACGTATCAGTTCCAGTTCTCTCCGATAACTGTAACGGATCTCTACGAATACTCTCTACTCTCTGGCAGCTACTGCTGTTCTCTCTATAGCAGGAGTATATGTACACTCAGTGGAGTTCATTATCATATACAAATGGGAGATCCCACAACACTCACTCCTTAGCTTCTTTTTTGTGAGGAGTTAATATTTTGTCCGTTTGTTTTCTATGATTCTCAACGGATTCAAAAGTTTTCTGAGGGTGACGAAATTGGTTCCGCATCCTTTTTTCTGTATTTGGTTTCTTTGCCTCGTATAAGTAGATTTTTCTCCCTGTATTGTGTATATCACATTTCCTAGTCTGTTTAGTAATGTTCTAGGTTCCCAATGTGCAATATAAGTTTTTAACATTCTGAAATAAACTTGTTCACCTGTTTTGAATGCTTTTTTTTTCATAAATATTTGTGTAATAAATACTAGTTACACATTTTTATTTTGCTCGATTTTTGTTGCAAATTTGTTACCTCGTCCTAAACCGCTTGAAAATACCTCTTTCAATTTCGTAGCTTCTGTCAAGAGCTAATGGCTAAATCTCATGCATTAAATTTCTGCATCCAGTCCGTTCCTACCATTTTATGTGTGTTTTTCATAACGTATATGTTTAATTTTTAGGTTTATCCGTGAAATTTAGTAGATCTTACCCTACTAGACTGTTTTTTGATTCTTCATACAGCTGCCTTATTTTCAATCTTACCATTCGCTAGGCAATGTTTGTATTTGAACTGACAATCTCTAACCCTATGCAATCCGCCACATCTGTAACATGCAGATGGGGGTAACTTTTTTATTTAATTTCTGTCACTAGTTTCTTCAAATCTTGTAATTTTGACATTAAATGTAGTTATTTTATATCTTGTAATTTTTTCATTATAATCTTGTTTTACTTTTGGGGAAGGTGAAAAACAAAAATGTTTAACTTACGAATATGCGCGACTCCTGATTCTTCAAGATCTTTACTGTCTTTTTTTATCCTTAGATATTTTGGGCAATCCTTTGATAGTTATTGCAGCGTTAAACGCGGTTTATTTTGGAGTTTGGTAAGCATTTGTTTCCGCATTTTGCTGTCTTTAGCGGCGACTAATCTTTGGACAAATATAAGTCATTTAAAGTTGACTGAATTTAGCTCAGCCAATTTAAAGTCGCCACAATGTTTGTTGACGATGGCTGCGAATGTTCAATAGTCCTTGCTTTTTCTTTCACGAGATTAAGTCATTTCCATCTTTTGTGAAACAAATAAATTTTGGGGCTAAAAAGATGAGTGAAGCATGTCACTGCCTCATCGAACGTTAAGTCGTTTGTCTTCTTTGGTAGACTATTATCTACAAATTTAGTGTATTCCTCTGCACCTAATCTTCTGAGAAAAAGCCTTAACTTTTTCTTTTCTGTCCAGTTCTGACAATCGATATTAAAATGTCTTCATATCGCTTGAAATATTCTCCCAATTTTTTGTCTTTATCAAGAGAGTAATAAAGGTTTCGATTGCATTCCACACAGCGGGGGAATATATTGATTTTGAATATCCTTTTTACAGATTTTTTTCACTTTATCTTTTTTCGTTCCAAAGTTGTAATGCCAGCAGATTATCTGTGATGGTGTCACTAAATTGTTTGTGGTCGACCTGTGTGGCACTATGGTTTTTACGTTGTTCTGTATGAGTTTTGTTGTTGTGTGGTATACTTGAGTTTGAATTTTCCGTCGCCAATTTATTGTGGCGACTCCTGTTCGAAAACTTTCTTGCAAACTTGTGGCGATGTATATGTACGTGGCGACATGTGTACGAATCTTTGTGGCCAGTTTGTTGTGTCGACTTGTGTACAAATCTTTGTGACCAATTTGTTGTAGCGACTTGTGTACGAATCTTCGTGGCCAATTTATTGTTGCGACTCGGGGTATACGTGAGTTCGAGTCTTCGTTTCCGATTTGTTGTGGTTTCCGGGTGAAGAACCTCAGAAAATAATGAACAACAAAATCAGCTATGGAGACAGAAAAGTAGGTTATATTGAACGTAATATACAAACTGAACCGCAAGTTTTGTCGTTGGAAATAGTATATCCGTGTATAGTATTCTAGCTGAGTGGAGCTTAGAGCTAGTCTGACTTCTGATGCAGTAGTCTCTGTATAACTTCGGTAACTTACATATCACCTCTGATACTTCCCGATAACTTTAAAGGATCACTACGAATGCACTCTACTCTATGGCAGCTACTGCTGCACTAGAATAGATATTATGAATTCTTCGGGTTCAAATCCCAAAGTGAATCTCCATTCTGATTAGCCACAAAACACACCCACCTACATTCACAGCAAACTAAAAGATTTTGTCATTTAAATGTAAATCGTCTGCACAACTACATCAACATTGCCTGATGATGAGAACCTATCTCGAAACATAGAAATTTCCATGTCGCAATGTGCAATTGATACATAACTATGTAATTATATTATATATAGAGAGAGATGTCCAGTTCGTAAACGGCGAGGATAATCCAACAAGATCAAATTAATATTAAGTGTCATACGCAGAGCTTAATGGATGTTATCCAGAACAATATGATATTTATAAAGGAAAACTCAACACATTATTTAGATTGGTTATAAATTATAATTCATTTCTACGAGCTAAATTACCTCATTTCATCAGACCACATATTCGTTCCATTCGGTACAAATTTAACCGGTAAAATATTTATACCGAATGGAACGAATATAGTGTGGTCGAGCTAAATTAGCTAATTTAGCTCATAGAAATGAATTATAATTTATAACCAATCTAAATGACGTGTTACACACACACACACACACACACACACACACACACACACACACACACACACACACATATATATATATATATATATATATATATTGTCATCCGCAGACAGATCTGTTTTGCTGTATCACAGCTCATCACTACGGTTAGACTCCTATTGTTACACAACCTAGGCTCGAAACCCGACCGATTTGGCGTCAGTCGGCGACTCTACCACTGGGCAACGGGGCGTTCGGTGGAAGAAAGCAGTCTTTTTAGCGCATATCATGTTATATATATATATATATATATATATATACTAAATTCAATATTCAATGGTATGATTTTTGCTTAAGCGCAATACTCTTGACATTTACATACGTTCTATCCCTTATATTGAACGATTTAACTCATAAATATATCATAACTTTAAACTATATATAGATTTCATTTCTAAACATGTGCCGTTAAATATAAGAGACAATGAATGTCTATTATGTTTAATCATGAGCCGTTCTAAACATCGTATTTTGGTTTTAATTTCAGCTGGAAATAAAGACAAGAATTTTCCAACATTTGGATAGTTTTTTATTAAGTTGGTTCTAAGCTTTCGGCTTACATGAGCCATCTTCAGAACCAACTTGTTTTGGTAGAAGTCAATTTTATGTAAGACTTGGGTGAAATAAACGAAACTGAGCTGAATATTTTACGTAATATTTATTCAATGTGTTCAGTGCGAGAGAAATGAGAAAAAATACAATGTTTTGTGCATACTGAGTGATATATTAAAATAAAGGAATCTGAATATTTTGCCGCCGTTAAGTGTGAATGCTGTGGGAAGTAATATTAAATAATGAGTAAAGTTTCGTTTTAGGTGCCGACGGCTTTTCTCCCTTCACATTTATCAAATAACATTATTCCTCTGAAAATGTATATGCTGCACTCAAATCAACACTTAGTTATTGAAGAAACTTACCTATTTTGCTTTGAGAGTCCATAAAAAACGAACTATATCTCGCGCTTTCTCTCTCCCGTAACTCTCACGAAGTCATGTAATTAACTGCAGAATGACGTTCTACGGAGGCAGCAATTTTGCTCGAATCTCGTCCTTTACTGAAACTTCTGGTGATGTACTTCCTGTTTTGAGAGTATTATTACTCTCGTAGAAATACAATAGCGCATTACTTTAATTGCCGGAAGTCCATCTGCGGAAGTATCAGTAAATGAAGAAAAATCTGCCAAAATTCAGTCACATGAACAGTCTGTCATTCTGCAGTTAATTACATAACTTCGTGAGAGTTACAGGAGAGAAAAAGTGCAAGATAGACTTCGTTTTTTTTATGGACATTTAGATAAAAAAAAAGGTAAGTTTCTTCAATAGCTAACACTTGATTTGAGTTCAGCATATACATTTGCACAGAGATAATGTTATTTTGGATAAATTTGAAGAGAAAAAGCGACGAAAATTTATCAAATAATTTGAGAAAAATTTGCATAATCTCGAGTTTAAAAAGAATAAAAAATAAAATAGCGAAGCGCATGATAAATTATTTTGATGGAAAAGGAGAATGTTAAAGGAAATACACAAAATGTTGGCCTAGAAATGAAGAAGGACGAAAAATATAAATTATGTGAGGGAGTGAAAGAGAGAAACGTGAGGAGGAAGGATGAATATATTAATGGATTTGAGAGAAAGGTGTGCTTCGCTTGAAGAAGTCTGTGTTTGAGTTTTGTTTAATAGCATATCAACTTCTGTGGGTTATTTAATGCCATTACAGGGAGGAAAGCGAGATGAAGGAAAATTTTAAGTGAGAAAGCGAGCAAAGGAAAATAATTTTATGATGAGAACAGTGATGAAATATATATAATTTTGTGAGAGGAGAATTGGGAAAGAAAATAATTTCAAGGGAAGAGTGAAGAAAGAAAGAAAAATTTAGGAGGAAGAGAGTGGAAAAAGAATGCCATTTCAGCGGAATGAGAGTCAGGAAAGAAAGATAATTGTAGCGGAAGGAGAATGAAGAAGGAGAAATAATTTTAGGATGTGAGAGTGAGGAAAGAAATGTAATTTTCGGCGAAAGAAAATGAAGAAAGAAAGGTAATTTTAGAAACAGTAGAGTGATGAAAAATTATAATTTTGGGGGTAGGTGATTGAGAAAAGATACGTTTTTTGGAAAAAGAATGTGGTAAGAAAGGTAATTTATGGGGAGGTGAGTGAGGAAAGAAAGATAATTTCAGAGGAAGGAGAATTATTAGGAAATATAATTTTATGGACATGAGAGAGGAAACGAAGATAATTTTAAGGGCAGTAAAGAGAAAAAAGAATGAAAATTTCAGAGGGAGAAATGTGTGGAATGTAAGAAATATATACTAAATAATGTCTATTTTATTCGTCTCAGTAAATAGAGACGGACGTACGTCCATATCATGTTGAATCATCGGTTCTTAACCGGTCACCGCATGTAAGCAACGTCGGGCATGACCTTTACCAACATGGATGACTACTTGCGTATACCATCTACTGTAAATTCGTATATGATGTGCGGATTGCTCAAAGACAGTCTTGTAATAACAGAATGATCGCTTATAATAAAGGAAGAAAAGGCCAAAGAAATATCGAATACATCTTAGTGATTTTTCAAGACGAAAAAGAAAACAGTATACACAAAAATATGGAACGACCTGTAATATTGTTGTGGATACTTGTTTAGAAATAATAACATCCGAAGTGGAAGTTGCAATGGCCAAACTGAAACAAAACAGCTGGACCAGATGGCATCGTAATGACAGCATTGGATGAATTCGGCATAGAGAAAATTACAGAAATAATCAATGAAATTTATAACAATGATGTTACACTGGATGAGCTAAGCCAGTCCATTTTCATAGAACTGCCTATGAAGTCAGGTGCAAACGAGTGCGAACAATCAGATTGATGAGCCACATTACAAAACCTATCGTCCAAATGCTGATGAAACGAACGGGAAGCATAATCAGGGCAGATAAAGAACAAGATTCGTGCGGGTTCATCAAAGACACCGAAACAAAGAACGCCGTATTTATGATTATGATGTTATCTGAAAGGGCAATACAAATGACAAAGGACGTTTACGTAGGGTTTATCTATTATGCGAAGGCGTTCGAAAAAATACGCCACAGATAATTGATTGAAATGCTTTGCAACCTTGACATATTTGGAAAAGGCATCGGAGTAATCAACAATCTCTACTGGCAGGAAACAACACGCATACGGACAGGTAACGAATGAAAAGTTAGAAAGTGGTATAAGACAAGGATGTGCCTTTTCACCTGATCTATTCAACTTGTCCTGTGAGACTATTCTGAGGATCTTAGATGTTATGCCAGGATACGTCATTGGATGCTACAATTTGAAAAGCATAAGATACACAGATGATACAGTGCTGATTGCAGACACGAAAGTGAAAACTACAAGACTTCCTACAGAAGGTATCTGAAAAGAATGACAAGAATGTATTACAAATCTCCAAACAGAGAAACCCAAAATGCCCAAAACATGTTGGGGATACTGAAATCAAGCAAGTAAAAAAATTGAATACCTGGAAATTGTTCTAAAAAAATGGAATGTGCGGCACAGAGATTCGAAGGCGAATTGGCCTGGCGATGGATGTGTTCCAGAAGCTGAGTATAGTATTAAGAAACAGAAAATCAAAGAAGAGACTACTGTTTGCGATGTGATGTCAGTTCTTGATAATGGCAGTGAATGAAGGAAAAACTTCTAGCAACCGAAGTGTCTCTACAGAAGGTTGCTGCAGATATCATAGACTGACTATATGAGCAATGATGAAATTTTAGAAAGGATAGAAACGAAAAGGAAATTAATACAGAGCATCAGGAAGAGACTGCTAAATTTTCTGGGACATGCAATGAAAAAGAGGGCTTAGAGAATCTGATACTAACAGGCGAAATAGAGGGAAGGAGAGACAGGGATAAACAACGTGTAACATACTTGACGGGCCTAAGTAGGTGGAGGGCAGAACGGGGGTTAGGTGCTGCAACAGGAGAAAGCATGCTAAGAGCCACAAGTTATAAGGAGACTGGAAGGCCCTTATCGCCTACCTCCTGAAAGGTCAAGGCACATAGATGAAGAATATCTGCACTGGTCAAAACTGACAAGAATAATGCATCAGGATGAAGAGGAATTGTAATGGAAATACCATCAATCTTAGTTGAATTCGTGATCGACAAGATTACAGAAAAAATTAATGAAATAAACGACATTGGAGACAAACTGAAGACCTTAGTCGATCGATTTTGTTAGCATTGCCTAATGTGAGATCCAATGGCAAATCAGTTTAGTTAGTCATTTAACTAGTTGAATTACTTAGTAACCTTGATGTAATTAGGAAGGATATTAAAATAATCAAGGAACTGCACTGGCAACAAATTATCTGCATACGATAGAAAATGGCTTCACTAGATATACTAAAATTAGAAAGTGGTGTAAGACAATTATGTAACTTCTTACCGGGCCTATTCCACCTGTCCTGTGACTCAACACTGAGGGTATTAGAAAATTAGGCAAACTGAATATTAATAACTAAAAATATTTAAATGAAACAGAATGGATAACAGGCACGGAAAGAAAACAACAAGAAATTCTATAGAAGGCTGTAATGGAAAGCGAAAAGAAAGGTCTGAACATCAAGAGTAAAAAGACAGAATGCTCCGTTTTCAGCTAAATGGAAAGTCTAACACGGGCATTACAAATTAGAGATGCCAAAATCAAACAAGTACAGACATTTAAATATCTGGGAAGTTTTTTGAACAGAGGACGGAATATGCAACACTGAAATACGAGGGCTCATTGTGAGAGTCAAATATGCATTCCAAAAGCTAAGCAGAGTATTAAGGAACAGAAAAATTCCGTTAGAAATGAAGAAAATGCTACTGAAATGTTATGTGATATCTGATCTCGTAGCACTGAAAAAAATCGACAGTAACTCCTAGAGATCGTAACAAAAAAACTAAAAATGCCTGATAATCAACACAAGGAAACAGAATCTGTAGCGAAAGCCGAAAATGCGAGCAAAAATCTGAAGTCAACAAAATATGTTGAGTGCTATACCTTCTCTTACTAGCAATGTCCTTTCAGGATATAGGTGGTCATAGCTCTCTACATCTTTCTATCCGTTAATAATAATTCTTATCTTTTTGTTATTTCCCTAAACCTCTGTTCTAACATCAGTTTACTCAAGCTTATCATGTATGTCAAGCATTGTATTCTTCTGTTTCTCTTTCTCTCAGCCTGCCCTAAGCGTATCAGATTTGTCAAGCCATCCCTTTTCGTTACTTGCGGAAGAAATTTCAAATTCCTCTTCCGGAATTTATGTAAAAGTTTTTGTTTTGTTTCCATTTCTTCAAAAGCTCATATTTGCACATATAGTATCCTCAGCATCCTTCAGTAGAACTACATTTGTGATTCTTCGTACTTACTATTCGCTGACACACAGGAGAACAAATATCACGTAAAGATTTACTACTCTTTTCTATTAATAAATTCCTTTACTTAGGTTTTTGGATGTGCATTGTGGTGCAGTGGATATCGACTCGGAACGACAAATCCGGGTGCCAAGTTCGAATTCCAGTTGAATTCGTTGCATTCACTTACTCACAAATACCCTTGGGAAAGGTATTAATCCTTCTCTACCCTCCAGTTATGGGTTAAATAATAGGACAGATTGGGTTCTATAGCCTTGGCTAGCAACCAGTCCACTGCAGAAAGTAATGGCAACCTACTGCGGGATAACCTTTTGCCCAGTCAGTCATGTCTCTTTAGAGACATGATCGCCCAAAACGTGTATCACATATTGCACTTAACTGATTGACTTATATTTTGGATTGCATTTATTGCCCTTTTAATACGTTTTCGGACCTCAGTGTCGCACTTTCCATCCTCTGTTAAAATAATTTCCCAGATATTTAAATTTTGTACTCGTTAGATTTTTAACATTCTGTTTCCTTGTAGTTTAGACTAAGCCTTTCTTCGCCTTGTTTTCTTTCTCTAACTTGTGTAGGTGCTTCTTAGTTTTCTGTAGCCAGCTGGATAGTATAAATCATTGCTATAACCGACGACAGAAAATGAGACACAAAACCTAAAGACTTTGTGGAATTAGGAGATATGCCTTCCAAAATATAAACATAATATTAAGAAACATGCTGAAATGCTGCGTATTATCCATGCTACGATATTACCTTAAATACTTGGCAACATACTCACAGGTTAAGATAAGTGAATCAACAGCGTTGCTTATCCGTTTTAGAATAAGCAAAGACCATTAATAAAACGGGAATTAACCTTGATATGCATCGCATACATTGATGTTCCTAGAGGCCATTCGTATCTGGTTATTTCCATGTTTTCTGAAAATGAGACTAATTCTAAAAGCGCTTACCTATCTTCCAGACTCGACACTCGTCGCGAGACTATTCAGATTTAAAACCTATTAAACATGTATCGGACATGCTACCACACCCACCAAACAATTCAGTTAATGAGGTCCAGGAAACGTGCCTGGATAGATATACCTACGCATCGATTCCAAAAACTCGTCTATACCACGTCGTGTAACAGGCATAATTCAGGCGTTATTAGATTTTGGTACTTCCGATTAATTAGAAGGATTAGAGAAAGAAAGAGGATGGAAGTGAAAGTTAAATGAATTAAGAGAGAAGAATGAGAAAGTTTCGAGAAGAGGAAGATAATCTGAAGCGGTAATGGTGGGGAAAGAAGGATTCATTTCTTCGTAAACTAGAATAGAAGAAAAAAACCTTTTTCGTCTATAAGTGAAAGACGAGGGAAAGGAAAGTTTATTGTTTTCAAAATATAGACAGAGAAATGCTCAAAAATTAACTTCAGCGGAATTGGTATTAAAAACCATAAAAAATGATATAATTGGAGTTTGTAGAGAGCTACAGTGGTGTGCGTTGTGGTGCAGTTGATATCGACTCGGAACGAGAGATCTGGGTGCCGTGTTCAAATTCTAGTTGAATTATCTGCATTCACTTACACGCAAATACCCTTGGGAAAGGTATTAATCCGTCTCTTCCCTTCAGTTATGGGTTAAATAACAGGACAGTTTGTGTTCTATAGATTTGGCTTGCAACCACTCTACCGCAGAAAGTAATGGCAACCTACTGCGGGATAATTTTCTGCCCAGTCAGTCATGTCTCTTTCGAGACATGATCGCCCAAGCGTGTATCACGTATGGCACTCAACTGACTGAGGGAGCTACAAAAAAGGATAATAAACTTAATTTCTGTCATTAAATAGACATAAGATGACAAAGGACTTACTATTTAATTTCATGTTGTTTCGAGTGAAGACGAGCAAGTAACAAGTACAAAATAATTTCCATTATGGATACTAATCATTCATGGATGATTAAAACTGTCGGTACAAAACTTAAAATAAATTTTAAATACCTAAAATATTAATATCAAGATTATTTGCGATAAGTCTGTTATATGTATATTTTCGATGAAAACAATTCTTCTTAAACACAAAGCTAGAAAATACAAGGCAGCATTTCTGGGTCCACGATGCTGAATCAATAATGCTGAAACAAAAGACGGATGTTGAAACCACGAGGATGACAAAATTAGGTACCGCCACTCATATTCGAAACCTACATTTAGATTGAATTTTTAAAAATAAAACAGTTTTCTTGAAGCTCTAATTTTAGCTTTAGTTAAAAGCCAAGAGATTAAATTTATAATTCTAGTATGCAAAATACCCTGGTGTATTTCAAACTGAAATAAAATTGATCGGAATCTAAATTTTTTTTGGTTTAAAAAAATTTAATATAAACGCGTTTCTTAATTACCGTATCCTTGTTATCGAGGTTATCATAGCCTTAACAGAGGGGATAAATGACATGACGTATAGTTGCCGTCAAAAAATCTATGGCAGTCGAATTTGATACAAATCTTTTTTTTTTAATTTTTGACTATATGTTAACATTAAAAAGTTAACACAATATTTTCAGCAATTATCCAACATTGTATAGAGGTTTAGTTAGTTTAGCTTTATAGTCTTACGTTTGAAGACGAAATAAAAATAAATAATAAAAGGAATTCTTTTAAAACATCTTACAATTTAATATCAGAATAAAAATAGTCATATAATTCAATAATTTATGAAATGTTATGGAATTTAATAAATTTTATTTCTGATATCTATTTTTCATATTCTCTTTAATATCTCCACAAACTGTGAATTTCACAATAACTCTTTTTAAGAAAATTAGGTGTAAGGTGTACAAAGATAAATAATACCGTCAATAGAAAAGTAGGTGGAGAAAGGATGAAACAAATCATTGATAGACAAGGATGGTGAATGACGGATGAAATAAATCATAGATATAAAAAGAGTGGCAAAGACGCAGGTAAATATCAATAGACAAATAGGGTGAGAAAGGATGAAACAAATCATTGATAAACAAGGAGGTTGAACGACGGATGAAATAAATCAGAGATATAAAAAGAGGGGCAAAGACGCAGGTAAATGTCAATAGACAAGTAGGGTGAGAAAGTAATAAAAGACATTTTTGACAGCTTAGAATAGAAACAAAGAATAAAATAAATCTT
Source organism: Ascarosepion bandense (assembly GCA_037127315.1). Taxonomy (NCBI): domain Eukaryota; kingdom Metazoa; phylum Mollusca; class Cephalopoda; order Sepiida; family Sepiidae; genus Ascarosepion; species Ascarosepion bandense. The sequence goes on from JBBBDQ010001209.1 coordinate 839,597, forward strand.
TCAATGATTAAAGGGTGAGAAAAAATGAAAAATATTGAAATATTGGAAAGGAGATTAGAAGGGGTGACAAAGGATGAAATAATAAATCTTTGAAAGACAAGACGGGGAACAAATGATTAAGAAAATCATTGATAGAAGGTAGAGACAAAGTATGAAAAATCAATAAAAGACTAAAAAAGGGACCACAAGATAAAAAAAAACCATTCATAGATTTGAATGAAAGGTTAGAAGGGGGATCAAGATAAATAAATACTTTGATAGATTCGAAGGGGACAAATAGTAAAAGAAATCATTAAAAATATTTTGACAGCTTAAAAAGCGAACAAATGACGAAAGAAATCATTCATAATTTAGAAGAGTATTTGAAATATTACAAGGGAGACAAAAGATGAAACTGTCGCTGAGAGACTAAAAGGGGGAAAAAGATGAAGGAAATCATTTATAGGTTCGAAAGGGGATAAAGATGAATAAATGTTTTGATAGATTCAAAGGGGACAAATGATAAAAAATCATCAAAAACTATTAGGTGCATGAAGGATGATAGAAAATATTGATAGATTAGAATGAGAAGAGGGGATAAGAAATTATTGAAAGAGTAAAAGGGAGAAACACGATGAAAAAATTATAGAACAATTAGAATGGAGAGAATTGATTAAAGAAATCATTGAACGACGTTTTTTGTTTAATCATATCACCCCGAGCAAGGCGGTAACGCCAGTAAAGCGCAAGGGGCTACGTAAGAGTAAAAAGATTTGAAAAGAGAATGCCGGAAACCACATCCTAAACAGGGAACAAAGGATGAGCCTCTTCACCTGTTCAATAGATAGACGTGAGTGGAGTGTGAACCGTGTGATATTTTAGTCTATCTACTCCAATTAAAAAAAAAAGAAAATAGTGAAAAGACTGGAAAAGAGAAAGGCCGGAAACCACATCCTAAACAGGGAACAAGTGATGAGCCTCTTCACCTGTTTAATAGACGTAGGTGGAGTGTGAACCGGGTGATAATTTAATCTAGAAGGTAGACAAAAGAACTCATTGATAAACTGTAAGGGATGCAAGGGACTCAAGGAAACCATCGATAGACTATAACTTGGGCAAAGGATGTAAACAATCATTGATAGGCTAGAAAAGAGTAGGAAAGAGAAATAGAATCATTGATGAACTACAAAAGGGAACGATGGACGCAGAAAATCATGGATGTAGAAAGGAAGATGAAGGTAATCATTGATATATTACGAAGTGGAGCAAAAAAGGAATGAAAGCATTGATAGTCTAGGAAGAGTATCGACGGACAAAAGAAATCATCAGGAGAATAAGTAGGATAAAAGAAAACCATCGGTATAGCAAGGTGGACGAAAACAAAGGTAATCTTCGATAGACTAGGAAATTGAATAAAGAGTGAAAGGAATCATTAATAGACTAGTAAGGGGTTGAGAGAAGAAGAAAATCATTGGTTAACGAAAGCCGAAGGTAATCTTGATAGACTAGGAAAGAGAAAGAGGAAAAATTGAAACTATCGATAGGCTAGAAAGGTTGATAAGAGATGAAGAAAATCATCGACAGACTTGAAATGGTTAGGAAGAAAATGATGAATAGATTAGAAAGTAAGACGAGGGTGAAGTATATCACGATAGACTAGGAAGTAGGACAAGGAACGAAATAAATTTTCACTAGAATAGGAAGGGGGAAAAGTATAAAGAAAATCATAGATATAGCAAGGTGGACGGTAATCATCAATAGACTAAAAGAGGGTGAAGAGAAGAAAGAAATCATTGATAGACCAGGACGAGGGACGATCGATGAAGGAAATCTTCGATATAGCAAGGTGGACGGTAATCATCAATAGACTAAAAGAGGGTGAAGAGAAGAAAGAAATCATTGATAGACCAGGACGAGGGACGATCGATGAAGGAAATCTTCGATATAGCAAGGTGGACGGTAATTATCAATAGACTAAAAGAGGACAAAGAGAAGAAAAAAATCATTGATAGACTAGGACGAGGGACGAGGGACGAGGGACGACAGACTAGGACGAGGGACCTAATAGTTTTTGATGATTTTTTACCATTTGTCCCCTTTGAATCTATCAAAACATTTATTCATTTTTATCTCCTTTCTAACCTATAAATGATTTCCTTCATCTTCTACTTCAGTTATTTTCTTTTCTCGCACTTTACGTTCGTGGAAATTTCTAACATTTTCATGCTTTCCTGATAACTACAATCTTCGAAAGTTTACTTGCAACGTTAGTTACTATCTTTGATTCCCAGCCATCACTTTGACATTCTGTGTACCTTGTGTTTTCTCTCACTGCACACCAGTGGCCGTCTTGTCTTGCTTGGGGGGAAATTATTACTAAAATATGTGGAAAAAGACGAAGGTGATGATCGATAGAGGAAAAGGGCAGAAGAAAGGAAAGAATTCATTGAGAAGCGAGGAATGGAGACGAATGAGAAAACAATCATCGAGAGATTAAAACGATGGAGTAATTCATCGAAGTATGAATTACTTCATCGGTATAAGAAAGGAGGTGAAAATACGCAAGAAATCATAGACAACGACAAGATCACGAAGGAGAAAATATTTCGTTGATAGACTAGGAAGGGCGACGACGGACCAAAAAATCATGGATAGAAAATTAATGAGGACAAAGAATGAAATAAATCATTAATAAGCTAGAAAGGTACAAAGTATAAATGAAATCTTTGATAGATTATGAAGGCGGACGAAAGACGAAGGAAATCATGTATACACAAGGAAGGGTTACGAAGGATGAAGTAAATCATCGATACACAAAATGGGGGGAAAGAATGAAATAAATCATTGATAGACAAGGATTTGGCACGAAGAAGGAAAGACTTCAGTAATAGCCTAAGAAGGGGAACCAGAAATGAAGAAATTCATCGATAGACTAGAAGTGGGAGAAAGAATGATTCAAATCATCGTCAAATCAGAAGGTGAAATGACGGAGGAGCACGAAGGAGGAAATAATTTCTTGATATGCTAGAAAGAGTGAAGACGATGAACGAAATCCTCAATAGCCTAAGAAGGGGGCATGAAGGATGAAGGAAATCGTTTAAAGTCTAGGAAGGATGACGAAGGATGAGAGGCGAGTAAGGGAGCGATAGGTAAATTAAATCATCTTGGATGTTGGATGAAGGGTAAAGAAAATTATCTATAGACTAGGACTTAGAACGAAAAAGTTATGGTTAGGGTAGCGAAGGATATAACAAATCATTGATAAGCTCGGAAGGGGGCAATTGATGATGTAAATGGTCGATAGACTAGAGCGGTGGAAAAAAAATGAAGGAAATCATCGATATATTAGAAAAAGGATAAAGAATGTAACTCAGTGGAAGATTAGGAAGGGGAAAATAGGAGGAAGTAAATCAGTGAGATTGTAGAAGGCGAAATGAATGATGAAAGAAATCTTTAAACGTTTACGAAGTGGAACGAATAATGAAAAAATCAAAAATAAATTGAAAGGGTTACAAGAGACCCAAGGAAATCATCAACAGACAAAGTTGGGGGAAACGATGTAAGGACAAATGAGGAAATAAATCATTGATAGACAAGGAAGTGGTAAGAAAGGTAAAGGAAATAAACGATATACTAGTAAGAAGGACGAAGTATGAAAGAAAATCATCCATAAACTTGGAATGGGAACGAAGGATAAAAGAAAAAGAAGGGTTAGGAAGGTTGAATAAAAATCTCGATAGACAAGGAGTTGACACAAGAATAGAATCATCGATCGACAAAAACGGTAACGAAGAATGAAAGAAATCATCTATAGGATATCAAAAGTAAATAATTGATAGTTCAAGGAGGGGGATGAAGGATGAAGCCAATTTTTGATAGACAAAGAACGGTAACGAACAATGCTTGAAATCATCGGTAGACTAGATGCGTTACGAAAAATGAAATAATCATTGATAGACTAGAAGGGGAGAATGATCTTAATAAAAATGATAACAATATAAAAGCTAAAACTCTAAAAATTGCAAAAAAATGGAAGATAGTGAATCAAACAAATCATTTCATACCAAATATTTAGGCTAAAAAATGATTCCTGAGAATTAAAGATATGCTCTAGAAATGGATTCAGATTTACTTAATGTTGATTAGACAAGAGATTTTTTCATTTATTTTTGTGAGGAGCTATTTTTTTCTAATTGGATCGGAATAGTGAATTTGGATAGGTCTTTAATTTTTTACATTATCTTTGCTTTATTGGAAAATATCATAATGAAGTTAAAACTACCAGCATTTCCTCAAATCATATCGCATTTTTATATAATCCCCAAAAGTGTACTATGAGTATGAGAAAAAGGTTTTTAGGTGTGAGACATATAAATATTACAATGCCTAGATCGACAAGATAATGAATGATGATGCAAATTTCATAAAATTTGTCACGCAATTCCAAGAGATAAAAAGACGTGTAAACAGGTAAACGCATGGAATAATAATAATAATAATAATAATAATAATAATAATAATAATAATAATAATAATAATAAGCTAGATCTACAACCGTATATTTAAAGAAAGAAAAAATAAAATGGTCTCGTGAGGAGTACAAAGTCGTTATGACTGCATTTCATGAAGCGTTACTCAAACCTTAAAAAAACATGACTCGCCAAACATATGACATTTGGAGTGAAAAAGTTGGTCAAGCAAATAGAAAGTATATTGACGAAAATAAATTGGCCAATGTACGTAGGTACATTATTCGTAATAACCGACTGTCAGAGGCTGAGATTCACGAAATTAAAAGAATTGTAACAAGAAGAGTCGAATCAACAAAATATGAAAAGGAACCGGAACCAGAAATAAAAAGTAATAACATCAAACAAATCACAGGTCATAATGTAGAAACCGTGAAACACGCAAATCACTGCGAAGATAATGATGTAAGTCTAAAAGTGCTGGAAAGGTGCGATCTGAGTCTGAGTCAGTTAAAAGACAAAAATAAAATGAGTTCAGAACACATCGAAGATAATTATTTGACGGAAAATAAGAACAATATACAGGAAGCCAAGATAGAAATAAAAAACCAGCTAAGTCAAATACAAAGTATTACAATGGAGGAACGTGAACAGCTCCCAAAATTCCAACCAACAAAACAAAACCTCCGAACTATTAAATTGTACAATGCAGCACTGAAATAAATACTGGATGAAGACCCTCATACAAATCTTAACGAAGTAATATATGCATCAGCAACAGCAGCAACAAGAAAATTAAACATCAAAATAAAAACAAGGCAGTCACGCAGACGTGAAGATCCACCTTGGAAAAGAAAAATCGAAAAAGAAATCGAACAACTAAGAAGTGAACTGTCAGTACTGGATGAACTGAGTAGAGGAATAAATGTAAGAACTAGGAAAATAAGAAGAGCCGAAAAAAAATATAACATCAGGAATGAAAATGACGTCTTATCAAATAAAGAAAAAATAATGCAAAAAATCCAACTGAAGGCTCAAAGAATAAGACGCTATGAAAAAAGAGCAAGATTTTACAGACAAAACAAGATCTTTCAGACTGATACAAAGAGATTTTACAGGGAAATAGGTAAAAAAAGAATTGAAGTGATAGTACCCCCCATAATGGAAGAAGTCACACAGTTCTGGGAAAAGATATGGGCTTGCCCTAAAGAACCTAGCAAGGAAGTACATTGGATTACGCAGGAGATAGAACGAATGAAAAATAAACCCGAACAGACATGGTCTGGAATTACAGAAGATGATGTTAAATTTGCACTAAAAAAAGCACACAATTGGAAAACTCCAGGTATAGATAAAATTCCTAACTTTCGGCTATATTATTTAAATGCAGCACATAAAAAAATAGCCAACGAACTCCAAGAAATGGTTGACGATCCCACTAAAATTCCTGCATGGATGACAAAAGGAATTACATTTCTTCTACCCAAGAATGGTGACACAAACAACCCGAAAAACTACAGACCAATTACATGTCTTCCGACAACATATAAACTACTAACATCTATTTTAACAAAACAAACATATTTATTCTTAGAAAGAAATGACATGATACCGCTTGAACAAAAAGGGTGCAAAGGTGGCTGTTATGGTTGTAAAGACCAATTGCTAATTAACAAAATGATCCTGGAAAACTGCTACAGTACAAAGAAAAATCTTAGTACTGCCTGGATAGACTACCGAAAAGTATTCGATAGTGTGCCACATTACTGGATTTTAAAGACTTTAAATATATACAAGATATCGCCCGTCATCATCAATTTCATCAAACAGTGCATGTCTATATGGAAAACAACCCTTTACCTCAATCATATAAATGGAACCTATAAGTCTGATGAAATAAACATTAAAAGAGGTATATTTCAAGGTGATTCTTTATCTCCCTTAAAATTCTGCATATCATTAATAGCACTAACCAGTCAACTTAATAAGACAGAATGTGGTTATAAAATAGGCCAAAAGAAAATAAGCCATCTATTTTACATGGATGACTTAAAGTTATATGCTAAGAATGATAATGAGCTGGAAGGTCTTCTGCAAACTGTAAAATGCTTCAGCGAAGACATTGGAATGAAATTTAATTTGAATAAATGTGCTAAAGCTACAGTTTTACGTGGATCAATACAAGAAACATCCTCAATTAGCCTAGACCCTGCTGTAACAATAAAAGAATTGAAACCAGAAGAAGCTTATAAATACCTAGGTGTAAATGAGAGCGAAAACATTCACCATAAAAAAAATGAAAGAAATAGTGCGTAAAGAGTACTATAGAAGGCTACGAATGATATTAAAAACTGAATTAAATTCACAGAACAGAGTTATGGCGATTAATAGCCTTGCAATCCCAGTTGTCCAATATAGCTTCAACATCTTAAACTGGACTCTAAACGACATCAGACGAATGGATGCTAAAACAAGAAAGCTTCTTTCTAAGCATAAAATGCATCATCCAAAGGCTGATGTAGACCGTCTATACATACCCCGTAAAGAAGGTGGAAGGGGTTTTATTCAGCTGGAATTGTCATAAAAGACAACAACTATTGGCTTACTAACATACATAGAAACAACAAAGGATTGGATGATACAATTAGTAAGGCAACATGAAGAAAGAAAGAAAAAATATTCAATAATAAAAGAAGGCAGAAAATACAAACAAGATTTACAGTTAGTAGATTCTGTAGAAAAGCAAAACAGAAGCCAAGAACAAACTATTGCGGCAAAAAATATGAAAATGAAAGCCAAAGATAAAGCTCTTGAAAAGATGAAACAGCGCTGGCAAGACAAACCTCTGCATGGCCAATATCCAGTACGTGCCAATAAATCCAATGTTGACAAAGTTAAAACTCATCGATGGTTACGTGCATCTGGATTAAAGTCTGAAACTGAAGGATTTATACTTGCAGCACAAGACCAAAGTCTTTTCACGAGAAACTTTCAGGCAAATATTATGCATAATAATATGGATCCAAAATGCAGGTTTTGTGATAAACACCAAGAAACAATAGACCACCTAATCTCAGGCTGTTCTGTGCTTGCCCCAAACGAATATAAAAATCGCCACGATAGAGTTGGACAATATTTACATTGGACAATGTGCAAACATTATGGAAAAGCTGTAGGCAAACACTGGTATGAACATCACCCAGCACCGGTTACAGAAATAGAAGATGTCACCATTCTATGGGATTACACCATCTACACAGACAGAAAAATTGAAGCAAACAGGCCAGACATTATTGTTAAAAAACAGAAGGAGAAGACTTGTCTATTAATTGATATGGCTTGTCCAGCGGATTGTAACATAGCAATCAAGGAATTTGAAAAACTGTCAAAATATAAAGACCTGGAAATTGAATTAGGAAAAATGTGGAAATTGAAAACAAGAGTTGTGCCAGTGATAGTAGGTGCACTTGGAATGAAAAAAAATGGAACAAAACAACACATTGAAAGAATCCCTGGAAACCCCAGCTTAAGAGATATACAAAAAATTGTCTTATTAAGTACAGCCCACACACTTTATCTATGTAATGCTGGAGATGATAGGGAAGATAGAAAAACATGAAATGGAGCCATAACAACACGCCACTACCTGCCTTAGGTCTCCCCGCAGACTTGGTTGGTAGTGAGACCAAAGCAGAAATCGAAATATGATGAAAAATGACATAATAATAATAATAATAATAATAATAATAATAATAATAATAAGAAGAAGAAGAAGAAGAAGAAGAAGAAGAAAAATGACTACCAACAAAGCATAACCTCGAAATTATTAAGCTCTACAATGCAGCACTCAAATTAATTTTAGATAAACAAGACACTCATATAAATCTCAATGAATCAATATATGCATCAGCAATAGCAGCAACAAAAAATTGAATATCAATATCTCGCAGACATGAAGATCCACCTTGAAAAAGAAAAATAGAAAAAGAAATCGAACAACTTCGAAGTGAACTATCAATACTCAATGACCTGACAAGAGGAATAAATGTAAGAACTAGAAAAGACAGAAGATTCGAAAGAAAATACAACATTAGAAACGAAAATGAAGTTCTATCAACTGAGGAAAAAATAAAGCAAACAATACAACTGAAGGCTCAAAGAATAAAATGCTATGAGAAAAGATCAAAATTATACAGACAAAACAAGATTTTTCAAACCGATGTAAATACATTTTACAAGGAAATAGGTAAAAAAAAATTGCAGTGACAGTTCCCCACCCCCAATGGAAGAAGTTATACAGTCCTGGGAAAAAATATGGGTTTGCCCTAAAGAACATAACAAAGAAGTAGATTGGATTGCACAAGAGACAGAACGAATCAAAAATAAACCAGAACAGACATGGGCTGGAATCATAGAAGAGGATGTTAAATGTGCACTGAAAAAAGCACGAAATTGGAAATTTCCAGGAATAGATAAAATTCATAACTTTTGGCTATATTATTTAAATACAGCACATAAAAAAACTAGCCAAAGAACTTCAAGAAATGGTTAATGATCCCACTAGAATTCCAGCATGGATGACCAAACATTTACATTTCTTCTACCCTAGAATAGTGACACAAAGAACCCGAAAGACCACAGACCAATTACATGTCTTCTGACAACATACAAACTATTAACATCTATTTTAAAAAACAGACATATTTATTCTTGGAAAGAAATGACATGTTACCGCTTGAACAAAAAGGGTGCAAACATTGTTGTTACGGATGTAAAGAACAATTGCTATTTAACAAAATGATCCTGGAAAACTGCTACATTACAAAGAAAAAACTTAGTACTGCCTGTAGAGATTATCGTAAGGCATTCGATAGTGTACCACATTCCTGGATTTTAAAGACTTTAGATATATACATGATATCACCTGTCATCATCAATTTCATCAAACAATGCATGTCTATATGGAAGACAACCCTTTACCTCAGTCATATAAATGAAGGCTATAAGTCTGGTGCAATAAACATTAAAAGAGGTATATTTCAAGGTGATTCATTGTATACGTTACTATTCTGGATATCATTAATAGCACTAAACAGTCAACTTAACAAGACAGAAAGTAATAATAATGTAATAAATTAAGCCATCTATTTTACATGGATGACTTAAAGTTGGATGCTAAGAATGATAACGACCTAGAAGGTCAAACTGTAAAATGCTTCAACAAAGACATTGGAATGAAATTCAGTTTGAATAAATGTGCTAAAGCTACAGATTTACATAGATCGCTACAACAAACATCCTCAATTAGCTTAGACCCTACTGTAATAATGAAAGACTTAGAGCCGGAAAAAGCTTATAAATAACTAGTTGTAAATAAGAGTGAAAACATTCACCATAAAAAATGAAAGAAACAGTGCGTAAAGAGTATTATAGAAGGCTACGACTGATATTAAAAACTGAATTGAATTCTCAGAACAGGAATTACGGCCATTAATAGCCTTGCAATCTCAGCTGTCCAATATAGTTTCAACATCTTAAACTGGACTCTAAACGACATCAGGCGAATGGATTCTCAAACAAGAAAGCTTCGTTCTAAACACAAGATGCATTATCCAAAGGCTTATGTAGACCGTCTATACAAACCCCGTAAAAAAGTTGGAAGAGGTCTTATTCAGCTAGAATTGTCATACAAGACAACATCTATTGGCTTATACATAGAAAGATCAAAGAACTGGATGATACAATTAGTTAAACAGCATGAAAACACAAAGAAATATATTCAATAATAAAAGAAGGCAGTAAATACAAACAAGGTTTACATTTAGTCGATTCTGTAAAAAAGCAAAACAGAAGCCAGGAAACAATTATTGCGGCAAAAAATATGAAAATGAAAACCAAATATAAGGCTCTTGAACAGATGAAACAACGCTGGCAAGACAAACCTCTGCATGGCCAATATCCAGAACGTGCCAATAAACCCAATGTTGATTACATTAATACTCATCGATGGTTACGTGCATCTGGATTAAAGTCTGAGACTGAAGGCTTTATTTGTGCAGCGCAAGAGCAAAATCGTTTCACTAGAAACTTTCAGGCAAATATTATACATAATAATGTGGATCCAAAATGCAGGTTCTGTGATAAACACAAAGAAACAATAGACCAGCTAATCTCAGGTTGTTCTGTACTTGCCCCAAATGAGTATAAATATCGTCACGATAGAGTGGGGCAATATTTACATTGGACAATGTGCAAACACTTTGGAAAATCTGTAAACATACACTGGTGTGAACATCACCCAGCACCGGTTACAAAAATAGATGTCACCATTCTATGGGATTTCACCATCTATACACACAGAAAAATTGAACCAAATAGGCCGGACATTATTGTTAAAAACCAGGAAGAAAAAGATCTTGTCTATAGATTGATATGGCTTGTCCAGCGGATTGTAACATAGCAACCAAGAAATTCGAAAAACTGTCAAAATGTAAAGACCTGGAAATTGAAATAGAATAAATGTGAAAATTGAAGACAAGAATCGTGTCAGTTTTAGTAGGTGCACTTGAAATGAGTAAAAGGAAGAATCCCTGGGAACCCTAGCTTAAGAGATATACAAAGAATTATTTTGTTAAGTACAGACAACACACTAAGAAGAGCTTTGTCTATGTAACGCTAGGGATGATAGGGGAGACAGAAAAAATATGAAACGACACACCACGACCTGCCTTAGGCCTTCCCGCAGACTTGGTAGGTCGTGCGACCATAGCAGAAATAACAATATGATGAAACATGACAACATAATAATAATAACGTTGTTATTTCTTTAAAAAAACTGAAAAATAAGAATATTGAAATAGTTTAGTACGGCACAGAGATTAGACAAAGGATGTAATAAATCCATGATTCGGTAGAGTTTATCACAACTATCACAACCACGATATCCCTCAAGCTAGATTTGAGATTTCTGTGTACGGTGTTGCTTTCATTTGATGTCTCAAAAGAACGGTGACGAATATCAATAACATCATTATTATTATTATTATTTTTATTATTATTATTGTTGTTGTTGTTGTTGGTGGTGGTGGTGGTGGTACTAGTATCACAACGATTTTATGAAAAACTGAGACCTAAGCTAAACGAAGGTTTTCATAGTAGACTGAAATTGCTCTTCTTTTCTCTGAGTATGCATGAAGTGAGTCCTGCAATAAATAAAATATAAAAGCAAAAATAAGAAGAATTCAAATGAAATAAAGTATTTATGTTTTTTATTAAAACACATGTTTTTCTTTCCCCCGCCCTCTCTCTCTCTCTTCCTCCCACTCTTTTAACTTCTCTTTCTATACTTTTCTTTTAAGTAACAATAAGGCAATCATCAGATAAACAGAGGATGAAGTAAAACAAATCAACCCCAGCCAAAAAGATGGTAACTTTGCAGGAGCTGAACCTACTTATTTGTAGCAAAAAATAACAAAGATCATTGTAGCTCAACGCCTGACTTCCGTTATAAACAAATTAAAGGAACATCGAAAAATAATATCATTTGGGCTAATCAAATATATCGAAATGAAGAGACTTTTAACGTTAACTAAAACCAGTGTTTACGCTAAATCCTCGAGTCTGGTCAAAAAGATATCAACCTGCGATAGAAGATCGAACAAGGAAAGGCTGGATCAAACGAAAGCTACCGCGAGTGACGTGTGAAGAAGCAGTGAAGGCGTTATTTGGTACTTATATTTCTGCCCTACTTAGGAACGAGAAAAACTCAGTATACTGACATTGACCTATTTTCTGATATTACTACTACTCCTGTTATTGTCTTATTTCAAAACGACGTTACCGGAACATTCTCCAGACTGCGACCATTATCTGCATTAATAACCAAATTTTTGTTACGCCGAATCCCAAAAGACTCAATCTGCACTCAAAATAAAACAAATAAAAATATATTATTTATTTTATACCTTTGAGTCAACTCGTTTTATTCCAGAAGTTCTGATAAAGTAACTATTCTACAAGCTAAACACACTGATGATCGCAAGTGGCACATGTCCATGAGCATAAAGTTTTTTTTAACTCAATGTGGTTTCTGGAATTTTCTTACTTTATATATCATTATTCTTTTAAATCGTTCATAATGCCCCGATAATCATTGGATTATTCGGTCAGATTTAATGTCACTTTGTAATTAATTAGCTATTATGAAATCTAATCATTTTTGTTTTTGCGAGAGGTTTTATCAGATAGGATGGCCATTTCTATAGGACGCAATTTGAAGCCATGCATTACTGTTGCTTTGTCGAGTGCAGTGTTCATATATGATGACGCAATAGTCTAATGTAGCATTTTTGCCATCTGATATAATTTATAGTTGGTTTCCATACCCCAAACTACACGGAAAGAATATATTGTTAACATATTTTCCAGTTCTCATATTTCCCAATATTATCATTTTTCTAATGAAGCTCATTTTCATTATGATAGGAAAAGCAGATATCAGGTCGATAATAATTTTTTTCAGATTTTGAACAAAAGTGAAATTTTAGATTTTCCCATTCATTAAAATATGTACCTGGTAGTAACTTTTGAGTTGCTAGACAGAATTCTTTTTTGTTCGATTTTAATTTCTAACTGCATTGAAAAGAATACTAAGATTTTTGTGAACCTAAAGCATTGCGGTCACATTTGATATCAACAATGTAAGTTTTTTCCCTATTTTTGTGTTTTATGTTTCTCACTTATACTGTTGAATATTTAATCTCATATTCCATTTTGTTGATTGATTTTCTTTGTCAACTAAAGGTAGATTATTGTCTTTTCATGATAAATGTAGCTTCAACTCATTGACTAATTCAGGCCAGCTTTCAATATATCGTCATATACGTAATCTCTAACAGAGTCAGTCTTCGACATAAGATAGATTATACCTGTCTAGTTTATAGAACCAAAACAAATATAATCTACCTGCGTCTTCTTCGTGTGGTTTATCATCATCATTATCATTAACATCATACTTAATATTATTCATGTATTTTCAATTTACACCATGTTCTGCTGGTTAATATTGAAGATTGAGTCATAGAGTTAGGACCAGGAAGAAAGGCAAGGGATCACGAAGTTGGGTTGAACCAGTATATTGGAATAACAGAAATTATATATAAAATAAGTCAGCAGATAGAAGTGTTCGTCCAAACTGTCTAGTTGCATTGCGTCTCGGCTACGTCATGACTGCTTCACGACTGCCACTCTACTGCCTCTCCAAGTAGTATTTATTGAAGGAGGAAGAGTTCATTCCCTGTAGATAGCGCACCAAAATTATAGAAAATCGTCTCAAATCTTCAGGAACTTTTTCAGTAACATTGCAGACTACAGAAATTTCCTTTTTTGTACAGTCCCAATCCTTATCCAGTCTTATTCTCTTATCTCGTGCAGGGTTTTGCATTTCTTACAATGTTGGTGAAAAGGTTAACAAAGAAAATTAAAATACTACATTATAGTACTATCAGAATCTTCTAGAGAAATTACCTCATACAATATTGGGTTGTTTAATTATTCTATATAAATTTTCTGAACTGTTTTATAATTTTAATCTGTTTTATAACATTTTTTCTTGTTAAAAGAATCATATGCGCTTATATAACATGAAATATAGATGTTTATTCTCTTTTACTAAGTACATTTTCCACATTCGATAGAAGAATCTCAGTCTGTGTAGGTATTTATAACTCCTTCTTTTCTTAGTAAATGCTTCGTCAATGACCAAATTAAAATATTTAGAAACATCAATACATAAATTAAATGAAGTAGAAATGAAGACAAAATGTAATCTATGGACAATTTGAGTGCTACCCTGGCATAAATATTCATAGATTTGGACTTAAGACAACGTGTCATTGTCGAAAGCCAATTTTAATTAGATAACATAAGGAGGTTTTCAAGTTCTATGGGTGATTATTTCATGAACTGCAGTCCACTGACAACGGAAACAGAGATAATGTCTCGGTATCCCCACCACACCACAGTCGACAATGGCAGGTGGTCTTTTGCATTCCGTAATGAGAAACTTTCATCTGGGGAGGACGGTAATTGGGTAAAGATTCAATTCATGTCCCGTTAACACATCATTCTTTGTCTCTACATTTCGAGAGAATACTATTTAACCTTACGAACCCTTTCACCAGTATTCGCGCCAAGGTGAATTTATCCCTATTAAAATGTAGACCAGTTCGGAATACCTGCATGCGCTAAATGCAAAATAAAGACCCCCAGCGTTCATTTTCGAGCGCGCGTTTGGAATTTTGATAATAGATTGTGTGTGTTCAGCTCACATATCTTGGGCTGAATAGACCAATATAGTCGCAAGTGAGTGTGTACAAAGTGTTGGGTTTAACTGATGGTCCATAAATAATAGTACCCTAAGAGAAACTTTGAGTCAGTATTGAGTGATAATATTGATAGATTGGATGATAATATTGATAGATTGGATGATAATATTGATAGATTGGATGATAATATTGATTTTATTTGATTTGGATCTAAAACTAAAGAAGCATCAAAGAATAACAGTGCAGCCAGGTTTTCCACGTGGTGAACGTGGGTGATAACGAGGCTCTTAAAGACGGGAATATATCTTCCGTGTTGAATAATATTATTTCTATGAGTTTAAGAATCTAGAAATGTGAGATAGAAAGAAATATAAAGACTATTCAAAGTATAACGCATAATTTTAAGAACAATAGAAGGTTGCTATTCTACCTACTAAAGAAATTGTTTTGTTTAATATGAACATTTAATTTAATTCAGTAAAACCACACGGTAAATAATTAAAGACTTTTCCTTGTTTTTATTTAACATTTATATTAATTTCGACTAAAAAAAACCCCATCTAACGTAGATTAAATGTTAGAAATAAATCCATAGTTTAGCCGCCAGAGTATAGCATTCTAATCATTACATAACGGTGGACAACGACTATAGTTCTGAATTGAGCATATCCTCTCATGGCGTAATTTGGCCATAATGAATTACCCTAGCTGTTCTAATAAAAGACCTGGAGTTTTGAATATGTAGTTCTGTCAATCATAGTGTACTTAATTTGATCTGGAAATAAATATCTATGTTTATTATTCAGCGCACCATCAGTAAATCGCATCTACCATCAAAAAATATATTATTATACTTAAATACCAGTAGTGGCTTCATATTTCATTATCATCAGGCTTATCCTCCTGGTGATAATTGGCAAAGATTCGTCTCATTGTGTACAATGTATTTCAGAACGTGGAAACGTTCTGAAATACAATGTACACCCTTCCTTCTATTGCTCTACGTGGTTATTGACCGTTTACCACCATTGTAACGATTTTCCCGGGGTTTGCTAATTGTGACACTTGTTTTCGTCGACTTTACCCGTGGCCTACCTCGGGTCAAATCCTGGTTGTGACGGCACTAATTGTGGTACTGCAAACCGGCTGGCTGGTTGGTGCGCGCACTTGTTCTGGAACGGATCCTGCTGCGATGATGTCGAAACGGTACCAATTATGTCGACGCTTTCGGGCCGCTGTTGCTCGTGATTATCTCGTCACAGAAGCTTGTCCTCAAGACGTCTATTACAACAACAGACCTACTGCCCTCTTTGTGATTTGATCTCAGAAAATCACGTTGTGCAAATCAAGTAGCTGTACCAGATTCAGACCGGACATTTGTATAAACTTGTGGTCAAAATAAAATAAACAATTCACCAAAAATAATTAGTAAACATTTTTATTTGTTCCCCGAAGGCCTTTTCCCCTTCAAATCTTTCCAAAACATCCTTATTTCCGTGCAAATAAAAATGCTGAACTCAAATCGATAATTGTTTATTGACGAAACCTTTCTTTTTTTCACGATAACGACCAGAAAAATATCGAACTTCTTTTTGCTGTTTATCTCAACTCGTAGCCACGCTTCAAAAATGTTATTCACTGCAGAATGACTTCACGCGTAGTTTTGCCGATTTTTCGGCCTATTTACTTCCTTTTTGCGATTACTACGCGGAAATTGAGTTCCGAAACCAAACAAATTGCAGAGTAACTGCTCAAAGGAAGTAAATAGGTCGAAATAAGTATCCTACGCCTCAAGTCATTCAGTGCTGAATCAGATATGAGAACGGTGGTAAGGGGTGAGATATAGTCCGATTTTTTCTGGTCGATAACATGAAAAACGGTAGGTTTCTTCAATAAACAATTATCGATTTGAATTCAGCATATACATCTGTACGGAATTAAGGATATTTTGGAAAGATCTGACTGGGTAAAGGCCTTCAGGGAACAAATAAAAAATTTACCAAATAATTACATAGATGAATAAGGTCAAAGACGCCTTCAGAGTTAGGAAGAAAGTCTTTATAAAAAAATAAATATTAGTTACAGGAGGAGATAATACAGTTGTCGGAATGCCAGTTTACAACGGCGAGAGCGAGAGAGTTCGTTTTCAAAATATCAGAGCTTTCAATCCTCAAAAAAATGTCTTTTCTAAGTTTCGTTAAAGTAATCAGAGCTCTGCAAATTTTCATTAAAGTCTTTTCACATATTCTCTATAATCATGGCTGTCAATTCTCTATGCAACTTTTTAGACACCAAAGTCCTTTTGGGTTTTTATCGGAGTTTAATAGAATTTATCGAAGTAGAGCGAACAAGGAATCAGAAATATCACTTCTCCACATAACTTTTAAAACAATAACGTTCTTTCGGGATTCCTAGCGGAGGCGCACTATTCAACATTAACTCTTTATGTTAATCAGCGGCAGGCTTCATTCGACAGTAACTCTTTAGCCATAAGTTCTGTGGTAGGCGACCAGCCGTGGGTCATGTCTCCCCAGTTGGGAAACTTTTCCACAGTTGTTATATTTCGACTGCAATTTCAGAAACTCTCCAGCCAACTCTCTAATTTTTCTCGCTGAGTCTCTATTTTTATAACCATCCCCAATCCTCTCGGGGGATCTAGCCGACTCAAAGCTTCTAATCAATGAGATTATTTTCCACCAACACGATTTGTTGAAATATCCACAGCTCACATGACGTAATGTCTTCTTTCTTTCGATTACATCATTTTAGGTTTTCAATTAAAAGAAATAATTGTTGAGGAACTAACTCTACCTGACCTCATCAAGTAAATCCTGACATTTTGTTATGGCTAATTACATATTGCAAAATTTTAACCTGCCCAAAACAATCCGAACACGAAAAAAGAAGAAAAACTATATTTTTCTCTTTTGCCAAACGTCAGCCAATTTCTCTATTCCCCGTATTTTACAAGTACATGATAGTATTAAAAATAGTTTTTTTTACATAAGCTCACATCGCGGATTAAAATAAAGCACAACTAATTTTACCACTAATGTTAATTTCTCTCTTTCTCTGTCTCTGTTGTATTAAACCAAACAAAAAATATATCAGCGGGAGATAGTGTCACACTATTTTTTATTCCTATTCTGTCAACCATTCACATAAATTTACAAAGTGATTTAACCGTTGTTTTGTCTCTCACTCCCTCTTGATTGTACTGTGTTGGGTGCGTGTTGAATTATCTAGGTCCTCTTTCCTCACTGTCTATTCCCAAAAATTAAGCCGTCTTTTTCGGACAACAATTCTAACTTTTCTTTTCTTTAATCCTTTTGAATATATATATTTACATTTTCATTTTGCATTTGGGTGTGCTATCGACATGAAAGGCATTTCCAAGCGGAAATGGTACGTTGCAATCACCATATTGGCATAATATTTCACGAACCACGCCTAGAAATCACTTCTGCTCCTCCTGCTGCATGTACTTCCCGAAATTTTAACATGAGTTTTTCCTTTTCATTACGGATTGTTTTTTATTTGCATGTGTATGCGTGCATGTAAATGTCTGTGTATCATGTGGTTGTTATTCTTTAATTTCGATTATGAATACAAGATGTTGAACTATTGATGTTGATTTTAATAACTGTACAATTATTTGCAATATCTTTGCATACTAATGATGGCTGGGAAGAGATTGCAATTTGACAATGTAGAAAGTTATGTAAGTTAAAATGATGTTGCTTTAAACCAAATTTAAGGAACCATGTACGAAACTGTAGAGAATTCACATTAAATAATCGTAGAGCTTAGCACTGAGCAACAAGATATTCGAAAAAGGAGAGGGAATTATAAATGATAAAAAGTTTTGGGAACCATGATCGCAAAAGTTACGTAAGCTCACGGCACATCAATAAGAATTCTATTAAAGACTATAGAATGAATCACTTGAAATATTATAACTATAAAGCATACTATTTTAAAGAAAATAGTATATAATGGTTCACAAATTTTCAAAAACGTGGGATTTCAGTTTGGATTTCTATGATGTTTTTTTACAATGCACTAACATTTTGTGATCCGTTGTAGCCAGAAATAAAGACACAAAGACGGAATAGTAACGAAATAATAATTAATTAAAAGTGAATTCCTTACTCATTCAGAGAATCACAAGTGCTTTTCTTTTCCCGAAAACATGAATCCTCGTTTTTTAGCGGTTCGTGTTTAAGTTTAGTGTTACTTATACTTTATTTTGGTTTGATTTCGTTTTTTGGGTTACCAAGTACTGTTAAGTATAACAAAGTGTGACGAAAATAGATATTTTTTACCATTTGTACAATACTGACCGAATATTGGCAATTTTCACGCAGTCGTTTTGGTGTCTTCAGAAATCCTGGTCGTTCGTAAGAATTCTCGCCAAGTAGTTGTAGTCCACTGGGGCCAGAAATAAAAATACAAAGACAGAATATTGTTATACACCATACATATTACAGGAGAGTAGTACAAACGTATACCAATGAGCGATTAGCGTGACTGTTCATCTGGCGAAATAGATTCCGCTCTCACTGTGTCTGCCACTCTTTGCTTTGTAAAAAGCAGAACTGCTGCTTATATAGATTAGACAAATTTCTGTCATATGGGTAAATCCCCATAACAGAATCCATATTAGAATTTTGAGGGTATAAACGGCAAACCTATGACTATACTTTTAATAAGAAATCCGCAATGCTACGAATATTTACAAGTAAAAAGTGAAATTATGGGGGAAAATGAAAAAGAAAATAGTAGGTCAGGAAATATGGGATGGATATTAAGTATCGTGGTAATAGTAGTCGTACAAGCGAAGGATTTTATTGCTCAAAGAAAGATCGCTAAGGACTCAACATATTTAACGGCTGGCTTGGCCATAGAATGATTTCAGTTCAGCATTCTCTGATAGTTTTGAGATTTTCTAGGTTATAAAGCTGAAAGTATGAGGTTTCCATTGAAGATCGAACACTGAATTCAATTGTAAATGATTTATCAAAACAAGATTGCTGACCATTATATCACGCCCAGTGCACATTTCTATGAATCCATGAATCTATAACGAAATGCAACGTTGCACTTAGCGGCAAGGTGCGGCTTCTATGTCTGAATTCGGTGCTTACTCTATTTCTGAGAGCAATCAAACATTAATGCATTTGAATAATCGTGATTAAACTTCTACTTTATTCAAAACCGTCCAATATATATATATATATATATATATAGTGTATCGGGGCAGCAAATAATTTTCTAAACATATACTGTTAAATATAAGAGACAATGAATGTCTATTATGTTTAATCATGAGCCGTTGTAAACGTCGTATTCTGGCTTTAATTTCAGTTGAAAATAAAGACAAAAATTCTCCAACATTTGGATAATTTTATATTAAGCAGAAAGCTTAGAAGCAAATTAATAAAAAAATATCTAAATGTTGGAGAATTTTGTCTTTATTTTCAACTGAAATTAAAGCCAAAATACGACGTTTAGAACGGCTCATGATTAAACATAATAGACATTCATTGTCTCTTATATTTAACAGTATATGTTTTGAATATTTATATATATATATATATATATATATATATATATATAATTCTTAGAAATTTGACGATTACATTTACGCTTTCCTGATCTGAAATTTATATACGCAGCAGAATTTTTTTCAAAGATGGCCAGATTCCATTGCGATTTCCGGGACTTGTTAATACCAACTATAATTTCCCAACGGCCTCACCATATAATGTCGAACTTACACTTCAATTTTCGTTGTAAATGTTGACCAGTATAACATCCATCACAATTATTTTTATAATCATTTCAACAGAAGAAGTCCTTGACCACCACTAGTGCGCAGGGGGTTACAATAAGAGAAAAAAGCTACTGTCAAAAAATTGGAATCAAAGAAATAAAAAGTAGCAACTTGAAACTTTTGGAGAATATATCTGTAAAGAAAGCAAACAAACGGGAGTTCCACAAACGAAAAGGGCAAGTGAATAAAATGCTACATTAGAAGTGGAGGTTATATTATATCTATTTCGATAGTAAATGGAAGGGACCTTGATGCAAAGCTAGTCAGTCAGTTAAAGTGCCATACGTGATACACGCTTGGGCGATCATGTCTCGAAAGAGACACGACTGACTGGGCAGAAGGTTATCCCGCAGTAGGTTGCCATTGCTTTCTGCGGTAGACTGGTTGCCGACCAAGGCTATAGAACCCAATCTGTCCTAGTAGCACGCGTAAATACGTGTGGTCTCGGAATCAGAAAACAAAGCACGTCAGAGCAGTTACTAGGAAATTTTGTAGTAAAGAAAGAAAATGTTTAACTTTAAATTAATAACGCTACAGTTTCAATAATTGTTAGTATTCCCAAGACGAGCAGCCCTATAGATTTCTTACTAATATTTAGACACTGATAGTGTACTAGTATACACCGGACTATCCTTGGATGATCTCATCTTCATTATGGCTGGTTACACAGAGCACCGTCAATATATTTTCAATGTGGATTTTATTTTCTTCAACCAGATTCTACAAAAATTTAATCTTGCGCAGTTGTCAGTCTTCGTAAAGAAGGAGTTCAAGCATCGGAACAATTCTTCAATCACAAAATTAGAGAATACATCTACTTATAGATTTTGGTTGAACTTTAAAAAAAAGAATAGTATAAAAATTCAAACAACTCTAGCAATGCGAAATATTCTTTCCTTTTTGAATTTCTCAATCGTCTGTTATGATTCTTTCGAAGTAGCGTGTTTATAGATGTTTTTTTTATTTTCGTTTATTCTGATGCATTCCATTTGTAATGAAAGTTCCACAGTTCCGAAGCAACAACTAAAGGAAAAACAATTTACATAGATGTAAAAAATGTAAATTGCAAGGAAGTGTATGTAAACAAAATAACAATCAGTAAATAGCTAAAAAGAAAGTTGAAAAAATCACTATGTTGAATTGTTTATCTTATTATCAATAATTTACTGTAATGGTGTTTGTAAATAATAGCAGAAACATTTTTAAGTTATGCTAATATTTGATCAATACAAGGCCAAAAAACCATTTGAGATAGAGGATTACTTAAGGAGAAAAAAGTACATTTCCGTGCTTTACGCAGGAAAGTTAACCGTCAACCCTAGACTTGAAGATATCAAGATTGTAGTGATTGGTAATACATCCTGAAGGGAGTGTGTTTCAAAAAGCAGTTGATAAAAGATTTAAATGAACTAAGCAGGAATAAACCCTTCCTAATCTGAACATAGGAATACAATATGAACTATATGCTCCACGGATACGGCACAGATACTAAGTTCATAATATACTGGGAGTTTTTCGCAATCCAAAACATTCTTTTTGAGGACAATAGCAGCGACATTTAATCGCATCATCTATGTTTCGCCCTAGATATTTACATAAGTACTTATCTATCTATCTATCTATCTATCTATCTATCTATGAACTCATCCATTGTTAAACAAGATATCTAAACTTATTTATAAATGGAACTCTGTCTCTGTGTATGTGTGCGTGTCCGTTACCTATAGCCTCCGAAACGGCTGAACCGATTTTCTTGAAAAATTATGCAGTTGTACTATATGCGTCTGCGAGTGCTCTTATTTAGGTTTTGTGTCGAGGTACCCACGAAAAATATCGAAAATCGATAATCGAAAAAATCGGCTTATTAAAGGAGTGGTCCGATTTTAATCAAATTTGATACACTCATAGACAAAGACATAAGAAACGATATTCAGAAGTTTTAAGGTTGCACCTCTGACAATAGTGCAGAAAATCGATAATATATATATATATATAAAAGGCAAGATGTTTGTGTGTGTGTGTGTATGCGTGTGTCTGTTTATCTGCCTGTATGTCTGTATTTTTTCAGCCTTTTTATTTTAGCTTTTGCTTCGGGTTTGGTAGGTATAATTGTAGTTCTTAGTCTCAGCCATGATACCGTTTACTCAGAGGACTTATTTAGCCTTCAAAATTCAGTTTCCGACGAAAAAACCTATTTGATATCGATACCTGGAAATCAAAATTTGACTTACATCCATTCATTTTTCTTTCAGTCTACGGTTTCGCTTTAACTGGAAACAACTATTGCTTTTTAGTCTTTCGTGCCAACGTCCAAAGGATTTGAGCTACAGGACCATAGATTACTTTTAAAGCAACGCCGAGCTATACTGCTAGTTGATATATACATAATGTTTTACTTTTGAATACTTCAAGCAGATGTCTTTATTGTTAGCCTGAAAAATAATAATTTTTACTGAATGAATTTAATAACTGAAGATGCCGAAATTGCACCACGAAAGTTCCGTCGGAGAAATATACTGTTAACTAATGCATTTACTGAATTCTGTAACTATTAATAACCCCTCGCTTCAGTACGCTAATTCATAAACATGAATGCTATTTTTCTTGCGGGCTGGGTAAGAATAGAGCGTAACTGTCATTGATTGTTCAGGCATTAAGATCTATTCAAGAAAAGGCCTCGTTATCCTTCCCAGCAACCACATCTGGTTTACGTCTTCTAGTTTTATAATACGCACTAATAAAATACAACATTATCTATGAATACCTCGCTCGATCTTGTCCGATTTGTTTCAACTTTTATCAGAATCTTTTGATTGCAATTTCAGTACTGCTCATTTCATAGACCGACGTCATGTTTCTTCAACCATCTTTGACAATAAAACATCGACTACGAAATTAAAAACCCGAACCCATAACGCTACATCTGCATTAATAAATTAGATAATTTATTAATATATGATCCATCTAGTAAGAATGTAAGTTATCAAAATTAATTATTATTAAAATATTAAACTGTTGTGGATTCCGGGTAAAGAACGGCACAAAATAATAAACTACAAAAACAGATATGGAGAGAGAAAAGTAGGTTATATTGAACATAATATACAAACGTGAACGCAGCTTAGTTAATCCAGAAATAATATTAGTAAGAAAATAAATATATACAAGTTTTGAAGTCGTTATAAATAGTACATCTGTGTATATTATTTTAGCTGATTGAAGCTCGGAGCTAGTCTGACTTCTAATGCCGTAGTCTCTGTGTTACTTCGGTAATTTACGTATCAGTTACGGTACTCTCCGAAAACATGCACGAATCACCACGATTACTCTTCACAGTCAACTGCAAAGGAATTTACCCACCTACACAGTTAAGGCAAGATGTGACACAAGGACTTTTTAATGTGGGTCTGCCCGGCCATATAGCCAGGCCAAAAATATCTATCTATCTTTCCCCAGTCGTGATTCTACCCTTCGGCGGAACCATGACTGGGTTAGTGCTCTCTGCCCGAAAGCAGAGAGCGCTCTCCACCCGAAGGCAGAGAGTTGACAGTGTCATAGTAACAGCGGAAAATGCCAACTGAGACGGTATTTACCAACCTTCCTACACAAGGTAAGATGTGACACAAGGTCATTTTATAGTGAGTTTTCCCGGCCATATAGCCGGGTCAAAAAATGTCTGTCTATTATTACCGAGTCTTGATTCTACCCTTCGGCGGAACCACGACTGGGTTAGTGCTCTCTAGTGCTTTCTGAAGAAAGAAAGAAAAAATATTCAATAATAAAAGAAGGCAGTAAATACAAACAAGATTTACAGTTAGTAGATTCTGTAGAAAAGTAAATCAGAAGCCAAGAACCAACAATTGCGGCAATCAAATATGAAAATGAAAGCCAAATATAAAGCTCTTGAACAGATGAAACAACGCTGGCAAGACAAACCTCTGCATGACCAATATCCAGAACGTGCCAATAAATCCAATGGTGATAAAGTTAATAGTCATCGATGGTTACGTGCATCTGGATTAAAGTCTGAGACTGAAGGCTTTATTTTTGCAGTGCAAGACGAAAGTCTTTTCATTAGAAACTTTCAGGCAAATATTATATATAATAATGTGGATCCAAAATGCAGGTTTTGTGATAAACACCAAGAAACAATAGACCATCTAATCTCAGGTTGTTCTGTACTTGCTCCAAATGAATATAAAAATCGCCACGACAAAGTGGGGCAATATTTACAATGGACAATGTGCAAACACTATGGAAAAGCTGTAAACAAACACTGGTATGAACATCACCCAGCACCGGTTACAGAAATAGAAGATGTCACCATTCCATGTGATTACACCATCTGCACATACAGAAAAATTGAAGCAAATAAGATAGACATTATTGTTAAAAACCAGAAAGAGAAAGATTGTCTATTAATTGATATGGCTTGTCCAGCGGATTGTAACATAGCAACCAAAGAATTCGAAAAACTGTCAAAATATAAAGACCTGGAAATTGAAATAGAAAAAATGTGGAAATTGAAAACAAGAGTTGTGCTAGTGATAGTAGGTGCACTTGGAATGATAAAAAATGGAACAAAACAACACATTGAAAGAATCCCTGGAAGCCCCAGCTTAAGAGATATACAAAACATAGCCTTGTTAAGTACCCTGTAACGCTAGGGATGTATGTTAGGGAGATATGAACAAACATGAAATGTAGCCATGACAACACATCACGACCTGCCTTAGATCTTCCTGCAGACTTGGTAGGCAGTGCGACCATAACAGAAATCGAATTATAACACAAAATGACATAATAATAATAATAATAATAATAAGACTAGTAACAATTTTAAGGGAATTTACAATATACAGTCAAAACAATCAAATCTCACCCAGACTTCAAAGAGCGCAAGAACAGGATGCACATTCCTGTTGATAATGAATGTAATGCAATGTATCTTCGAGACTCTTCAAATATTATCATCCGTCCGATCATTTCGACTACAAAACATTGAAGTGAAAATAAAAAATATGGTACATGAGGACTTCAAATATTCCAGTTGTATACAAAATTCTCGAATGGATTTTAAAAAATTCCGATAAACTCATTGAAGAAATTCATTATAGCCCATGCCATAATGGAATACAAAAACCTTGCACTCAAAAGTATCTCTCTCACATCGCGAAGAGATTTTACTCTGTAAAATATGTGTGATATTAGTTTTTTACAAAGATTACCGGTGGAAAATGTTCTGAAGCCATTTCAGACCTTAGGACTCTGGTTGGGACCCTGAAGAAATATGTATAAAACAGAAAACAAAGGACATGATAAAAGTAACAGCCTATATGACAGTAATGATATAGTTACAGTTAAATTAAATGAAAATAAAATATAATTTGAGGTTTTTCATTTTTTTGTCCTTCACTCATAGTTTTTCGCCATCTTTGTTTGTCGTTTGTTGTTATAATTAATGTGAAATTGTTTCGATTCTATATCTAGCACGAACATATTTTTTTGTTTGGTGTCTGCTGCCCATCTTTTTGGTTTGGTTGGACCGGTTGTGTCACAGTGTTAATTGAACATTCTTAAATGCAATACACTGAAGTCGTTCCGTCTTCGTTTCTTATTTAAAAAACAAATCAACCGTCGTTTCACTTTTTTCAGTAACAAATGAAAGGCCGCATATGATCTGTTTTGCCTAATTATCTTGCCGTTATTATGGCCATTTTTCCAACCATTTTCAGCGATATAATGCGAGAGGTGAGTAAGAGGACATTACTGTGCTAGCATTTTGCAAGCCCCGTATTTTTCTTACTAAACGAAAGATTGTAAAGTAATGAATTTCAGAGAAAGAAAATTGATTTTGTAACAGGAAATCTCACGATGCCACTGTTTGCTAAGTCCCCAACTCAAGGAACAACGAAAAGGATTCGCTACATCGTTCATTTTTTACATGTTTTTTTCGGATTTTGCAAGAGTCAAGTATATAATTAAAAAAAAAGGTTTCCAAAGACCTATACGGCTTTTAATATTTCTGATATCTTTTTATTTTTTAATCCTTAAGTTTAAGTTGTTCCCCTTCTACACGCATACTTAATGTAAATTCTGCGTTGTTAATCTCAAACAAACTAGTAATAGAAAATAGCGATATTGCTTTCTCACCAGGACCAGTTATTTGATGATGAGGCTGGCAAAGCTGATGACAAATGTATTTGATAGTTGAGATAAAAATAAACTTGAAAAAAAAAACCAATATGCTCTGTCAATTCTCCCAAGAGAAGGTTCAAGATAAATCTTTCCAAAACAAGTTAATTTAATCTAATATTGAATTGAAAGCAATGGAGGCACGTACGATAAATCGATCTTAAAAATACCGAATGTGTCATTAGAAAATAATGAAAACTTCAAAGCAATCGGAATATTGTTTTAATAACAAATTTACTTTAGGAAATAAAGAAATTGAACATTAATAAATGAATGAGAATTTTGCATATCACCACTAATTATTCTTTAACTTTGTTAAAGGTGAAATTTGCTTAGACATGCGTAACACATGAAATCCTGTTAAAGTTTGAAAAATGCAATCGAATACTCGAAAAAGCCTGAAATATAAAGAAGTATTTTCATAGACTAAATTATTTCAACCAAACGTATTGACAACTATTTTTTGTAATATCTTTAAAATATCTTCCGTTTAAAGTTTAACCAGTAAAATGTTCAACTGATTTTCGTAATGATTAGGTTTTGTCTGAACTTTTATCTGAATCCGATTGAATTAATTTGTTTACGGTATAAGGAGGTGAATAAAAGACTTTCCCTATCATGTAAAAAATATTTAAAAACTACATAATCTTGGAAAAGGCATTATCCAAATGTTAAGCGAAAATGGATACCTCTGATTCCCGCCAATAATGATAAGAAACACCTTTTTTGTATCAAGAAATTTACCCGTGAAGGTAAACAGACTGATATACATTTTAAAACGCAATATTTCTGTCGAAAGAAAATTAAAGTTATATTTCGTGAGATTACATTACGTAGTTTAAGTTTAATTGCGATTAATCAGTGTTCAGATTACAACTGAATACATATTATCGAAAGTTAGAGAGCTCTCTACACAGTAAAGTTCACATCTGAAGTAAGTGATTATCTCGTCTGGGAAAAAGTTACTCCCTCCTTATACTTCGGATTACTTTATATTTGATTAAAACCGATACTAAGAATATAGAATCAGCTCAATGGATTAGCTTTTAAAACGCATCCAAGATTGTAAGCACACCTGTCTTCAAATTTTCCTCTCATCTCATCTAAACTATAGAACATTATTATCAATATAGAGTCGTTAGAGGCAAGGCATTGATAATAACAAAACCTATGTTAGTTATTGAATAGAAAACAACCGCTTCTAATATCCTGACACTAAACTTTGACATGAATTATGAACTGAACTGGTAGATAAATTTATAACAGTTGTTACTGTGTTGTTGCTCAACATACAAACTAATTATTTAACTAGAATCCTAACAAAGAAAATCCTTCAGCTTCTCAATATTTATTAAACTATGAAATCTTTATGTGTTGTTGGGTGAATCCCCAATGGATTTCCTACGTATTTTGCCTTGCAACCAAACAGTGATTTTGTATAAATATTGATAGAGTGTCAGTTAATTTGATAAGTCAGACAAATTATTTAGTCGGTGAACATCTTTTATTTTTCAAGTTTATTTTTGTCGTGGACTCGGTTATGATTCCAGCAAGAAATAATACAACAACCAAAATAGGAATATATATTAACACAGCAAAATACAAATACTTAAAACTGTGTTAGTAGAACAGTAAATACGGGTTATGACGTAATACTATAATTAGGACTCACAAACGGTAGCAGTCTTGGCTATCTCTGCCTATCGATCTCCGCTGATCTGCTTATGCTGATCTACTGTGGTTCTCTCACTCTCTGAGCTCTCTCGATATCTATGAGCTCTCCTCTTGTGAAGGGAAATATATGTAGTTGTAGGAAGAGTTCAATTAGTTGTAATAGGTGATGCCATCATGACAATTTTCTATTCATTTATTTACAGCAAGGGTCGGCAACCTATACAAAAGCATTTTGAACGACCCGCGAGCCTCATTACCAATCACTGTATTTTTAATATGAGAGACGAGGTTTTCGAATTCACCCAAAGACCTTCTGTTATCCTTAATGTCAAATTATGTATACATATTTGTTATGACCTTTGGCTACATTAAACGATAACAGAAACGAAGGAACGTTAAAGCAAAAGGGGCCAGAGAGGGACTGACATGCAAGGTAGAAGAAATCTCAAAACAGTGAAACATACGCGCATTATACATAGATGCCTCATGAATGTGTGGATGATACCGCATGTGTACGTATGTAGGTGCATATGTTTGCAACTATTCGTATTCGTATGTATGGGCGTATGTGTTTCGTTTTTGTTTGATGTGTGTGTGTATGGTTCGTTTGTGGTACAATTTTCAGTAATAGTTTCAAACCTACTCGTCATAATTTATCCATTTTATTTCGGTTGATTTTTTTCACTTTGAAGTATTTTGACGTTCCTTGAGGGAAAAAATTGTTAGATATTTTTTAATTTTAGATTTTCTTTTGTTTTTCTGATTTCTCAATGTTTATTTCCATTATGGATTTAAATATGTAGCTTGACAGGGGTCAGCATATGTAATTTTCCTTAATTTTTCATTAATGGCTTTTGTCCGGCCTGAGACCCATCGTTGTTACACGATCCAGCCCGCGGGGTTGAATGAGTTGTTGACCCCTGATTTACAGCATAATTTCAAATGGATCATTGTGACCATAACTTTCTAAAACATCGTAATTCTTTCTTGTCTAAGCAATCCTTGCAAGTATTTTCTCTTTTATTTGGTTCTCTAATATTTAGGTGCTCTAAGACATGGTTATTTTCCTAAGAAAGTAATCGTTATAAGATAAATTCGTTTACTGCTTCTGATTACTTTAGCAAAAAAGTTTAACCTCCGGTCATTCTATCAGTTTTCTCGCTGTTTCTGTTGTGGATCCACGGAACGGGGACTGCATAAAATAATGGAACGACAACTAGAATTTGAGATAGAAAAATAAGCATATTAAACGTAAAGAATACAAACTTGAACGCAGGTTAGAAATCCAGGAATACAGTTAGTAAGACGAATATATACAATGTCTTTAAAGTAAAGCCGTAGTAGAATTAGTACGTCCACGTTTGAAGCTGAAGGGTTCTGTATAATAATATTCTGCTGAGTCGAGTTCAGAGCTACTATGAACTACTAACGCTGTATCTCTCAGTATCTTACGTTATCTCGAGGATGTCTCGATATCTGACGATGTCTCACGTTATTTAACGTCTTGCTTCTATGCAGGAGTATATGCATATTCTAGAAGAGTCTATTATG
Source organism: Ascarosepion bandense (assembly GCA_037127315.1). NCBI lineage: Eukaryota > Metazoa > Mollusca > Cephalopoda > Sepiida > Sepiidae > Ascarosepion > Ascarosepion bandense. Next base: position 869,626 of record JBBBDQ010001209.1, read on the forward strand.
ATGGAAAAAGGAGAGAATCCCACAACAGTTTCCTATGGAAACAATGCTTAATCTCTGAGTTTTTTTCTCGGCTATCGCTCAGAGGCAGATTGAAATTACGAACAGTGTTTTAGTGTCATGGTCCCTTTTTTAATTATAGTCCATCCGATGCAAAGGCCATGAATCATTTAAACTAGCGACTTACTAAAAGAGGTGCAGGATAAAAACGTATGAATTCAAATAATTTTCATATGTATTTCTAAAACACTTTTTTGGGATGTAGCCGATCTTGACTCCCTATAAACACTTTTCTCTATTATCTGTCAATGGTAATCAACTTCTAGGAGAGAAAGATAAAAATTTCCTTATTTTCATTTCTAATTCAGTGTTTGTTTTACTATTGTAAATAGTAGACCCAAGAGACAGTCAAAATAATGAGCTAAGGAATATGGTTGTTGTATAACCAAAAGTAGAGAAGGAAGACGTGTTTATAATGAGCATATATTTAGATACCCATAGTTTGAGCTTAGACTTAAAAATATTAGGATTTTAAAATGGCACTAATGAGTGTAACACATCTGAATATTTCATGGAAGTGGCGATTGAGTAGAAATCGACTTGCAACGTTTAATCAGAGTGACTGACACTGTAGGTTGGATATAAGCGATTTTCCATTCTGCTAAGTCTTTTAAAAGATTTTTAAATAGCTCCACTTCAGTTATAGCAATAACACACCCTGTTTGATCTGCACTGTTTTTTTAAGATAAAACACAAGAGTCAGAAAATTTTGTGGAACGGTACAAGAAGCCAAAGAGTGTTTATAGCAAATTTGCATTGGATTGTATAAATGAGTTCCATCTGAGTTTTGTGATAAAAGTCTGTTCGAAAACTCGTTCAAAGCAAGGATTCTCATTGACAGTGAAAACATTCATCATGTGTGGAGTAGATTAATGGTAAACAAGAGATGAAATATTTGTGGATTGATTTGGCCAGTATTGAATTTTATAAGAGAGTATCACCCCCGTGGAATGTTAATAGCTGTCAACCCGTGATCATCTACATCTTTCGTAGGTACACCAATAAAATGTGTCATAACTTGCATTGATATTTCATAACAATCTGTGAATTTTCTCAGAAAGATCGTTAATATGAAGTAAAAAGAGAGTTCGGCAAGTAGATGGCCACAAGCCGCCAATTCATTGATGACGTAGGAGTTACAGAACTGGCTATTAACAACGACTTTCATAGGTCTACCTGAAAGTAAAGACATGACAATTACGAACTCACGTCCAGGGATGCTGTTGGTTGAGTTTTAGAGCAGAAAGTCTTTAGGCCCCACATTGACAAAATCACTTGGACTGTCTCTTTCCTGATGAAGGATCTCCGTGTGGAATGATTTTTGCAGCATTAATTTTTATAGGGGTGTTCAGAGAAGAAACTTGTTGCGTTATAGTAAGCAAGGTCAGTTCGGTTAGTCTTCTATTTTGCCAAATACCTTTGAGCAAATGTGCTGGTCTTTACTTTATATCATTAGATTTTTTTAAAATACTTCCCTTGTGTTCTTAAGTGGAACCTCAGTGCAAAACACCCGAGTGACAAATTATATATAGGTATCTTCCAATAAGAAAACTGTCATTGCAATAGGTCTGCCGATAGATTTGTCAGGAATTCTGGCTCTCACCTCAAATATCGAATACTTCTCTGTTCAGACAAGGAACGTAAAAAGCCAGACATCATCTTCGCATTAAACCAATACTCAACAGTACATTATGATTTCAGCGGAAATGCGTTAAAATAATTTACTTCTTTTGAACAATGCTATCAACTGCGACATTGATTAATATAATAGAATCAAGTTAATATACGTATTTCCCGTAGAAAAATGGGCCATTTTTCCCAATGTAACAAAAACATTCCCTTTTCTGTGTTCTGATTTAACAGAGATTAATGTAGTAATTAAGAACATTTTTGGAAGAAGGGAAATACTTGGACTTATATCAAGCAAGGGCTGTTAGATTTAGTTTAGCAATGTTTTACAAAAAGCTTCATCAGCCAAAATTTTTGGTAGTAGAAAGTAGTAGAAAAACGAAAAATAATAAGTGTCAAAATGTAAATATTATATCGAAAAATTTCACGGAACATTGATCTTTATAGTCATTGGATTATTGCCAACATTCCTGTTGTTTTATATTAAATCAGAGTATATTCTGAATCGAGATATAAATAAATTTATTTTAAGTACAAAAAACAAGATGTCGACCCATGAAACTTTAATCAGTTCGCTTTTTAAGACTCAATTAGATTCAAATGAATGAGAAAAGAAATATAAATTGTTATCAGCAGAAGAGTACAGTTGGCTGATGCAGACATTTATGTATAAATGGTGAGATTTTTTGTCGAAATGTGTGTCATCAGATATCATTATGAAGGTCGACAAAAATTTGAATAGATATTATTAGTTGAAAGAGAGAATGGATTTATTGAATTAAGATCCACGGATGATTATTGAAGATTAATTTGATCTTAATTGTTTCTTATTATCAGGGTTACTCAATTTATTGAGTGACATTTTACGGCTTCTTCGATCATTTATTGATCAATTAAATATAAATATCAGTGAGCACGCATTTCACGAAAATGTTTTTTAATAACAATGGTTTTTCCAGACACAAGTCCTACACGTTCACTTTCAGTACACTATCTATCTATCTATCTATCTATCTATCTATCTATCTATCTATCTCATTCTGTTATCCCTCTCTCTCTCTCTCTCTCTCTCTCTCTCTCTATCTATCTATCTATCTATCTATCTATCTATCTCAGTCTTTTCGTATCTATCTATCTATCTATCTATCTATCTATCTATCTAGCTCATTCTGTTCATATCTATCTATCTATCTATCTATCTATCTATCTATCTATCTATCTCATTTTGTTCATATCTATCTATCTATCTATCTATCTATCTATCTATCTATCTATCTATCTATCTCATTCTGTTCATATCTATCTATCTATCTATCTATCTATCTATCTGTCTGTCTGTCTGTCTGTCTGTCTATCTATCTATCTATATTAGCTTGTTTTGTAAATCTATTTTCACATATGTCCATCAATCTTTTGAGATTAGAAATGTTAGAAAGACGTAATGTTTGTCACTATTTCTATTATTTTAACGGTGTTTTTTCCCATAGATTGCTTTTATTTGCTGTGTTTGCTGTAGTGATCAAAATCCTCCAGGCTTTATAATAAATTATCAAAGAATAAACAGCTTAAGACATGACACAAATTCAAATCTCCTGCACTTATATGCAGTTTATCTTTCTTTAGTTTAAAGTTGACGAAATGATGGGCAAAATGAAATGCAGTGATCGTAATGGAAATATTCGTGCAGTTTATTTCTTTATTTTTTTATTTCATAACGTCTCTAGACAAAGGATATTTCTCCAAACGTGTATCATCATTTTTAAGCGACGCAAGAATAAACTGGTAGATTCATTGGTTTGACTTAAACTTCATATAATACATTTATCCGTATAATAATATCACCATCAAAGAATGTAGATATTTTCAATTACTCCAGACCAGTAAAATGCTGTAAATATTCTAGCAAATATTTCTATTGGTTTTTGTTTCAAATTAATGTTTATATTTATTATTATTGCTTGTTATTCTACCACCAATTTACAGAAATAAATGAGAAAGTTAGCTCTCTGTTTCGCTCAGCCCATCTTGCCTTCAATACTTTCTGTGAGTGTCACATGCGGATGTGCGTTGGGGTGGCGGATGTGCGTTGTGGTGCAGTGGATATCGACTCGGAATGAGAAATCGGGGTGCCGAGTTGGAATTCCAGTTGAATTCCTTGCATTCTCTTACGCCCAAATACCCTTGGGAAAGGTATTAATCCATCTCTTTCATCCAGTTATGGGTTAAATAACAGAACAGATTGGGTTCTATAGCCTTGGCTGGCAACCAGTCTACCGCAAAAGCCAATGGCAACCTATTGCTGGATAATCTTCTGCCCAGTCAGTCATGTTTGTTTCGAGACATGATTACACAAACGTGTATCACATATGTCACTTAACTGACTGACCGAAAATAATAGTTGGAATTATGATTAAGACTTCTACTGGGCATAGAGTGGAGGATCGGTTTTCTATTGTTAAGAAGTAATAAACTGAACCCCCACTAATTAAAACGTAATAATGTAATATATCACTTCTCCCGCCAGCGATGAGTCAAATAACAGGACAGATTAGGTTCTATAACTTTGGTCGGCAACCAGCATACCGCAGAAATTAATGGCAACCTCCTGCGGGATAATCTTCGCACAGTGAGTCATGTCTCTTTTGAGACATGATCGCCCAAATTGTGGATCACGTATAGCACTTAGCTGACTGAGTATCACATTCGAGAAGTCCTCATTTTTCCGTATGTGCCAAAAAAATAGCTGATTCTTTTTTGAATTATCTATGAATGTTTAATTCAATTTTTAATTATTTTTTGTATAACTTCTTTTCTTTCTTTCAATCCCTAATATCCTTCTGTAGAAGCACATCAGATCTGTCTAAAGTGTTCTATTCCTCTAAAGAAAACAACGAACGTGACCGTGCTCTTCCTGAAGTTTATATCATTTATCGATTTTATAAAATACTTTTTAAAATACTTCCCACCCACTGCTATCCATTGAGTTTTTGTTGTTATATTACTATTTCGCCCTGACATTGTTGCTTGTGTTTCAATTTTAAAAACTTTATTTCTTTATAATATACAGTATTGTGCAAAAGTATTTGCTCAATAACTATTTCATTTTTTATGAGGCATATTGACAGAAAAAAAACAATTTAATTGAAGTAATTTTATAGGATTTACTCAACAAATGCTTTAACAAGAAAAAATACTTGTGCCAAAACAAATTTAATATTCAGTATAATAAACTTTTGCTTTGATCTCAGCCTTCATTCTGTCAGGCACTGACATCACAAGCTTCTTCAATGTATCTGATGTTATCTCCTGCCAAGCAGTATTTGTTTCCAAAGTGTGTCTTGCGAAGTAACATTAGATTTATCAATTCGAGAGTGGGGAATATGAAAAAAGACAATCATATACAAGCATAATGGAATAATGAATAGTTTCCAAATAACTTGTTTCACAGAAAATAAGAAAGAATTAAGTATAATTTCTTTTAATACATTTCTTTTACACCTAGTTTTAAATAATAAATATTAATTAGCAATTTACATGGCTTTTCACACTGTATTTATATTGTGCAAAAGTGTTAGGACAGGGGTAATTTCAAATTTTATTTTGATGCCTCATAAAAGATAAAATATTTCGTGTCCTAATACTTTTGCATTGTACTATATATATATATATATATATATATAGAGAGAGAGAGAGAGAGAGAGATACTCACACACACATACAACACACACACACACACACACACACATATATATATATATATATATATATATATATAAAACAACGAAATATTTATGCACCTCAATCATATTAATGTAACTTATATGTCTGTTGATATAACAAAAACAGGGTAATGCTTCAAGCTGACTCTTTGCCTCCCTTACTATACTGGATGTGATTAACAGAATTAATCAGCCAACTTAACTGGAAAGAATGTGGTCAGAAAAGAGCTTAAAAGAAAATAAGCCATCTATTTTACATGGATGACTTAAAGATGGATACTACGAATCACAGTTAGCTGGAAGGTCTTCTGAAAAACTGTAAAATGTCTCGGTGATGAGATTAGAATGAAATTCAGTGTAGATAAATGTGCTGGAGCCAAAATTTTACGAGGATCGGTACAATCAACATGTTCTGTTAGCTTAGATCCTGATGTAACAATACAAGATTTATAGCCAGAAGAAGCTTATAATTAACTACTTCTAAACGACGATGAAAAAATTCATTTTACGAAAATGTAAAAGATAGCGTGAAAAGAGTACTACAGAAGCGTACGACTGATATTAAAACGGAATTTAATTCTCCGAACAGAATTATGGTCATTAATAACCTTGCCATCTCAGTGGTTCAATATATTTTAACGTCTTGAACTGAACTTTAAATGATTTCTTTATAATAACTTTAGAAAATTCATCTGTAATTTTCTGATTTTAAGTATGAGAATTTTTTCCATTGCCTTTGAAATTTCCGCTTGCTAATACTTTACGTACAGATTTCAAATTTGGAAATAACATTATTTACCAGTCGGATGATGGCATTAATCTTAAATGTCAAGCGACACTCAAGTGTTTCAATGGAAAAAAGCCAAATATCTTGGTCTTGCCTAATCATATTCTAGAACTCAATCCAACACCGAATTTTTAGTACAAACATATTTATTACTTCAGTGGATTAAATCCAAATTGCTTTAACTGGAGCAAACATTCTAATGACAAGATAGATGTAGACAGTATTCTCCATTTAAAGAGGAATTGTTAGGCATGCTGAAATTTTTATCTTATTTCTGCTTGTGTTTCACTACAATTATAGTGTATCTTTTAAGCAATATGCATGTTATTTAATTTACACCGCGCCAAAAAGAATTTCCTAATTGATGCTTTAAAACTTATATATGAAAAGCAACGAATTTATTTACATGTCTATGACGAAAGAAAACATTGCGATAAAATATATCTAGCAATTTATTTCTTTAATATTTCATGTAATTCAGTCGCCATTTCGGATGTTTTATAGCCACTTCCTGGTCGCTATTCTACAGTTATTTGTGTACAGAACCCAACCTATTCCTCGTGTTTTGTGTATGTAATACAGAATAATACTAATATACACTCCTGATCAAAAATTTAAGACCACTTAAAAATCTTTAAAAAGAATTTTTTTTATGGATAGATTTTAAACTCCTCCCCCTTAAGGTTACCAATACTACAATCTAAAAGGTTATGGAAATAAAAAGCCACATTCCAAACATTTTATTTAGAAATTTACATTTTTATAAAATGAGGCGATTTACACATGATCAAAATTATATGTCCAGAGACAAAAATTCTACGAAATTGTACAAAAAGTGTATGAAAATATTTAAAGAAAAGAAAAAAATATTTAAAAAATAAAAATTCGGACGATTGATTTCTTTTTGTGTTTCGTCCTAAATTGCAGAAACATACCAGGTAGTTCAAGAGAGTTTGACTCATGTTTCATGAAGCAGTAGTTGTGTCCTTTATTGTAGATAGCAGCCTCTGTCAAAGAAGACCTCCTAATATTTAATAACACTAACGTTATTTCAGTATACACTAGACCGTTTTTCTTGAAAATCTAGAAATTATCAATTAGTATCAAAGCAGATATGAATATATTAAAATCATAGAAATAAAGATTGTGAATCAGACATTTATCTGGAGAGATTTTTACAGCAAATATGAAGATGAAATCAAAATGAAGGAAAATCTCAAATCCTTGTCTGGTTATTTTGATAGTTTAGGATAGATATTCTCAAACTCCAGCCATTGTTTATATGGTTGAATAGGTTTATAAGAATTATAACTATAAACGTATAACTGGGAAATAAGTAGAAGATGAAATTTACGATTGGACTTGGAATTGAGAGCAAGAGTAGGAATAAATAATGGAGATCTGGTGATGAATACCTTAGCCTATAAAAATTAAAATAGGTTGAATCAAAATCGACAATCCGTATGAGAAATGAGACTTCCAAGAAAATGAAGAATGCGGAGACAGTTCTTTCTCTCCTCATTTCTGATTTTTATTGCTAATCATCATTTTTGGTAAGTTTAGTTTTTTGTGTCATACATTTTATACTAGATTTAGATTTCATAATAAGTGAAGCGGTCAGCCATGTCGCTTAACAGTAAAATCAAGTGAAAAAATGAAATGATACTCAACATTTGCTTTTACCGACATTTTCTTCTATTCGTAATTATTTTTCTTCAGTTTCTAAAGCCGTAATTAAAAGTGATATTTTTAGATTTCCCATTCTACATTATTTTATATTAAGACTAAAGTCAGCGTAGTCTGGCATCTTTCATAAACACCGATAATAAGACACTGACATGGTAGCAATGCATATATATATATATATATATATATATATATATATATATATATATATATCTGCTTGACCTAATCCAATCTTTCATAAATAACCGCAAATTGAAGGTCGTTCTGAATGGGCGTGCCTCTTTGTCCTACAGCACGAATGCTGGTGTCCCACAGGGCTCTATCCTGGGCCCGACGCTCGTCCTTATTTTCATCAACAACCTCCCAGATGAGATCAAGTCCCAAGTAGGCATCTACGCAGATGACACTACAATATACTCCCGCTCCAGTAAGAAACCTGTCGTGGCGGACAGACATAATCTCGCTGCTGACCTTGAGCGAGATCTACACTCTGTGGTGAACTGGGGCAAGAAGTGGCTTGTCAACTTCAATTCCTCTAAGACCAAGCTCTTGTCTGTCAACCATTACAGGCAACCTCTTCTGCCTCCCATAAGCATGGACCAGGTGATTCTCCCGGAGAGTAATACACTACGCCTCCTCGGACTTACCCTGTCCTCAGACCTCAAATGGAAGCACTATATTGAATCCATAGCAAAATCTACTGCTAAGAAGATTGGGTCACTATGTCGATCCAGGATGTTTTTTCCACCTGAATACATCCTGCATATATACAAGTCAACCATCCGTCCGTGCATGGAGTACTTCTGCCATTTATGGTCAGGTGCCCCTGCCGTTCTCCTCAGTGTTCTTGACAAGCTCCAAAGGAGAGTCTGTAATGTGATAGGTACTGATCTGGCTACTCGACTGCAGCCACTTTCCCATCGTCGAAATGTGACCTCCCTCTGTCTCTTCTATAAATATTTTCATGGCTTCTGCTCGGATGAGCTTAAGTCACTGATGCCTCCTCAACAGGTGTTTACCCGTGCAACCAGACTGGCAACTTGGTCTCACCCATTCACAGTCCGGTTAGCCAAATGCAGACGACAATTCTACTCCTGCAGCTTCCTCTCTCGCACTTCCCGCCTGTGGAACTCACTCCCGTATTCTTGCTTTCCTGACGGCTACAACCTCCAGAAATTTAAATGCAAAGTTAATACTCATCTACTAACCACTGGCCTCTAGCTCTCTCCCCTCCCCTGTATAACCTTCCCTTTCTCTCCTCCTATGTATCTGTCATCGCACCTTCTTTCTCAGCTTTCTATTGTTCCTTTCTAACTAGCTTGTACTCCTCACTCTTTTCTAATTAATCTTTTTACATTTATGTAACCCCCTGCACATCAGTGGCGTTTCCACCTTGCTCGGGGTGAAATGATTAAAAAAAAAAATACATATATATATATATATATATATATGTATATAGGTGGTTCAATCACATATCTACATTCAAAATAGAAATTTTAAAAGGTGTACAAAATTGACTAGCCAGGTGCGAAAATTGAAATCAAAATATGGAAAAGACCCTGACATAACGTGGAGTATAGTGAAAACAGCCAAGCCTTACAACGGTGGAAAAATATGTAGCCATGGAAAAAATTGGAGATTATGCTATTCCCAAACAAAAACGAACTACTGAATGAAAAAACGGAAATTATGACTAAGTGTAACCATACAAAAAAATGCCTCTTAGGTTCATACAACCATGGATGGAAACGTTATAATTTCCTGTAGTTTTAGAAATTGCACGTTCAAAACTACCCTGCCACGTAAAAAAAGTAAAGGGTAAACTCAGTTATTGAAAATCGCCTGAAGACACAACTCATGGTAGAAACCTAGGTAGCGTAATAATTCGTTTACAAATAATATATATATATATATATATATATATATATATATAGAGAGAGAGAGAGATAGAGAGAGAGAGAGAGAGAGAGAGGCAGACAGACAGAGAGAGACAGAGACAGAGAGAGAGATGGTGGGAGAGAGAGAGAGAGAGGAGTGAATGGCAACCCATGAAGATAGAGAAGATAAATCAAAATAATATATCTAATTAATATAAAATATCAATTAGATAAAAATAGAAGGTTCAATGCATATTATTCAGAGCAAATATATTGATATGTAAAACTAATCACATAAAAAACGATTGTAAATCCAGAATTTATTTCAGCTATGTAAAAAGATAAAATTAAAATTGTCACATTCAGACCGTTAATGAATAAACAAATCTTAATTCCACTCCTGTGAAGTTAACATTTATTTATTCATCAACCGTCTAAACGAAGCAATTGTATTTTTTATTTTTAACCGTTAAATTATGTGTTGAGCTTTCCTATATATATATATATATATATATATAGAGAGAGAGAGAGAGGGAGAGAGAGAGAGAGAAAGAGAGAGAGAGAGATAGAGAGAGAATAAAAAGTTTATAAGGCCGTGAACATTTTGTTTAAAGTGTATATTTATATTATACATGTTATGGTACATTAAGTGTCTATAATGGTATTTATGACGCTATACGTGTTTCGAGTCTGAAATTGACTCTCTTCAGGCGAATAAACTTGTGAATTTACGTATCGAGATCCGTTTGTGTTTTTTATGGCCATAGAATCGTGTATAAATAAGTAAATCAAGTTGTGGCCACCTGGTTGAAATGTGTGTGGGGTTGGCGGTTTTTCACATTAGCACGTTAAGTTTCTTCTAGCCAAGGTATGATGTATAAATGGATAAACAGATAAATAATTAAATAAGTCAAGTGAAGACCACCAAGTTGAAGTGATTGTGGGGTTTTTCACATTAGCACGCAAATTTTATCCTGGAAGCACCTTCTCTCATCGAGGAATTTTTCCCTGACTTGCGAAATTGGTTTGTAGTAGTTGTCATCTGGTTCTTTTTATTGCTTTGGCGATACTATTTGAATTTGGTGTGTGTGTGTGTGTGTGTGTGTGTGTGTGTGTGTGTGTGTGTGTGTGTGTGTGTGTGTGTGTGTGTTTGTGAGCGTTTTTTATTTCGTCTGTATGCTTTAAAATTGTTTTTTATTGGTCATCTGGTTCTTTTTAATGTTTTAGGAATACTATTTGAATTAGGTGTATGTGTGTGTATATGTTTGTGTGTGTGTAAGTTTTTTGTTTTTGTCGGCTGTGTGTTTTATTTTATTCATGTTGTTTTGTTGAGCGAAGGCTTGTATTCTTTAATGAATCTTTCTTCCTGCATTATTAGTGTGTCATAATCTGCACTTTGGTAGACAATTATTACTCTGAAATTACCTCTGCAGCATTCATGTAAATGATGGGAGACATACCATTCCCTGTTACTCGGTATTTTGATATTACTTTTGGGAAGAGATACCTTATAATTCAGGCATTGTGTCGTCGCCACGTATATTTTTGCGCATTTATTGCGTTTTAGAGCGTAAACTATATTTTTCGAGATCAGATCCGATTCTTATTTAGGAATGTCTTAAATTTTTGGGTTGGCGTTTACTATGAATTATTTTAGTTGTCTTTATGATTTCCTTTATTTTGTCATTATTATTGAGTAATTCTATGTGTGTTTTGATCTTTTGGAATAATTCTGGATTCTTTTTGTTGTGAGTGGAAACGTATGTTAGCATGTTTTCTTCTTTTTCATGTTTTTCATGTTGTTTTTTTGGATTCCGGAGGGATTTTAATGGTATTTTTGTCTGCTAGCTGGAAACCCTTGTTCATTAGTGGAGTGATGTATCCTCTTATTTGTAATGATTTTCGTAGTTCTTCTAGGTGTATTTTATCAATTAAGTTGCTTAGTCTGTTTGTAGGGCAGGCTATCTCTGCTACAATTGGTCTAGATTTATAGTCACTGTGGTGTGAATGCATTCCAAATATTGTTCCCGAAGAGCTGCTTTAATTGTGTATGATTTGTGTATCTTTTTTCGTTAGTATTTTACAGTGTGCAAGGCAGAGATTTTTTTAAAATTTTCGATTAGATGTTTTCATATGTATTATGTTTGATCAATTTGTAGTCATTTTCGTCTCTTACCATACCTTGAATATTTGTTTTGTAATACGTTTTATCCATAATGACTACAGCACTGCATTTTTCTGCTTCCTTTGTTATTATATCATTGTTCTCACGAATATTTTCGAATATATTTTGTTTTGATTGTGTGTGAGATTGTTATGGACGTTGTGCTTGCATTGAAATTTTGTGTCCCTGTTTTTTCAAAAATAAGTACATTTAATTTTATTTTAAATTTCTATTTTTCTCAGGGCAATATTAAGATTTGTTCTTCACTATTGAGTTATCGGTAATATTGTTATTGTGTTTTAATGTTTCTATGAGTCTAAATTGCCGTTCGATTTCTTTAAGGTCGTTTTTTTAGTTCTGTAATAATCTTTTTTGGTTGGGAAACAAATTATACCTCATTTTCGAAGGTTTATTTCCCCTTCTATTAAAGGGTATGAAGGAAGATTAATAATAATAGGTTTTGTATTTTTTAAACTGGACTTTTTCTTCTGATCGGATATTCTAAAAATGTTTTCTAGTTGGTGAGGTATCTCTACTCATATATATATATATATATATATATATATATATATATAAGTTTTACATAGAGGTATCTCTATTCATATATATATATATAGAGAGAGAGAGAGAGGTATCTTTTTTACATATATATATAGAGAGAGGTATCTCTATTCACATATGTATAGAGAGAGTTATTTCTATTCACACACGCACACATACACACACACACACACACACACACACACACACATATATATATATATATATATATTTTAACTTTTCAATATTAATAATGTTAATCATTTTGACTGGAATTATATTCTAATATATGGACCCAGTTTATTTTATTTTTTATTGTTATATTTTATATTTCTAAGTTATTTTGATTATTTTAGTTGTGTATTTATCTTGTGCATTTTATTGCGTGCATATTAAGCCTGTTAGAGTTGTGCGTTTTTGTGAGGTTATTTTGTTGTTATGTTGTGTTGTTATGACTATTCTCTTGTGTTGTAGTTGCATATTATATTGTTTTTCCTTAAATATTGTTGTATATGAGTGGGTTGGTGGATGTGTTTATTAATTTTTGCGACATTTACAGTACGGTAGCGATTTCAATGACAAACTCTCTACATCTCTGCTCTTCATCTAAGCTAAACACTTCTTCTTCATACTAACATAAAGATATTTAATTTTGTGAGTTAAATTAAACTAATTAACTTTTCGGGTCTGATGAGGTAGCATGCATTTTTACAAGTGCCGAAATAAATTTTGGATTTATAATCGTAAAATAGCTATTGAGGTTTCTTATGTATATATATATATATATATATATATATATATATATATATATGTGTGTGTGTGTGTGTGTGTGTGTGTGTGTGTGTGTGTGTGTGTGTGTGCGCGTTATTGTATGTAAAAGAAACACACACACACATATATATATATATATATATATATATATATATATAATGTGGCAAAAATAGTTGTTATTTCCATTTCGGTAATTTTAGAGTAATATAATTGAGAATACATTTTTCGATTATATAAATTAGCAATGTATTTTTTATTATCCATGAACTAGTTATATTTCTCAGTAACTCTTGCATTAAATACTCAAGACTGGCAATTTTTCCACTTCATATTTGCTATGCATTTCTATATATGAATATGTTTACATAATACATACTGTAGCCATATTCTATCTGTAAAGCCTGCATTCATTTCTGGCAATTTTCATCCATATTTTAATAAATTTCAGTGATATAATTATTTGCAATTACTTAATAGCTAAAATTAGCAACTCTTGCATATTAAACGCAGTCGATCTCTTTATTCTGCAACGTTTGCATTAATGCTTACTTTTCAATTAACTGCATTATAAAGTGAATAATTACAAATCGAAACTTTCACTAAAAGTTTCAGAATTCGGTGTTCAGAAATGAATGATTTCTTGTAGAAACATTAAGAAAATTACCTCAAATAAATTTGATTCAAAATAAGACCGTAATTATCGTTTTATTTCCTTCCAAACCAATTTGTGTGTAACTAAATATTGAACTAGTTTTGTGCGAACAAAAACTATAGGCGGATTTGTAATATTATATGTTATATAGACAAACAGATCGCCACTCGTCGTGCACGAAGGATTTATATCGTAAAAGATGCAGAGTTTATTTAAGAAGTAGCTGAAGTATTCTTTATCCTTTTCATTCATATTTATCATCCTTTTCATAACCTTCTGTATGAATGAATTGCAACTAGCAGGCAAGTGCATTATGAAAATATATTTTGCAATACTTCTTTTTTCAGCATGAGAAGGCCTTAAGAAAAATGACTAACCCTAACCCTAACCCTCATAGATAAAATGTGTTAACGAAACCTAAACAACGATGCGGTGCTGAAAAGATTTTGATCCGACCTCCAAGTTACTTATTTAGTCTCAAGAAATGTACCTGATATTCTATATTTTTGTCCTCAGTTCAACACAATCGGCACATCGTTTCCCTGCACCTAAAATATTGACATTTGTTTTTTTTTTAAATACCCTACTCTTCAAATTGCTTTGGCCTTTTTATGAAAAGCTAATCGTCAGATTAAACTAGATCTGGTGAATAGAATAGATGACTTAAGATGATGATCTTAGATTACAGATGACCTAAAATTGATTACCTAAGCATTATATCATTAAATCCTTTGAATCAATCTTCTCCTGCCTATTTCTGGGAAGACGTCTAACACCCGGATAAAAAAAACAAAAAACAAAAACAAACAGAATAACTTTACGCATGTTTACTCTGTTCCCTTTTTTTAAGACATCCTTTAATAAACTCAGCTGTTTCATACAAGTATGTTTTATTAACTTCAGAAGGGCCTGAAGTTATCAAAAAAATACCTGGTCATCTCCGAAACCCATGTTATGGATTACTCTTCTCGCCTATTTTGTAATGATATCCTTCTCCTCTATAGAATCAACCCTGCCGCCACTGAATTCAGGTTGTCATCCATAGTGAAAAAAATCCACCTGAAGCTGTTCCTACTCAATATCATTTCCAATTGGCATTCAAAACTTTTCACACCGACATGTCGACGCTTTGTGAGTTCACAGTCTGTCATTCAGTAAAGTGCCATATATGAAACATTGTTGAATGATCATGTCTCCAAAAAGACATGATTAATTGGGCAGACGATTTTCTTGCAGTAGGCTGCCATTACTTTCTGCGGTAGAATGATTATCAACCAAGGATATAGAACCCAAGATCTTCTGCAATATAACACATAGCTGAAGGGATAAGCGTCGACTTCATGGCTTTCTAAGAGGTATTTACGCGTAATCGAATGCAACGATTTCAACAGTAATTTGAACTCTGCTCTTCGTTGTCTCGTTCCCAGCCAATATCCACTGCACCACAAACGCACAGACTTGAATATACATCTCAACTTATCATCAATTCTAAACCCAAATAGTAGATATCTACTTCAATATGAACAAACTCGAGAATATTTCAACACCTCACCGATTTAACAAGTCTTTGTTTCAAAGCTATATTCCCGAGTTATCAGAAGCTCATCAATTTAAAAAAGAAATCTAAGATATATATAATATTAAGAGAATTATTCACTTAATATACTGTATAATTTAAAACATTTTTAACATGGTATTTCAGTTATGAATATGAATTAATATTATTTATTTCATCATCAAATTAGTAGATTTACCTAACGTGTTCGAGGTCACACTATGATTTTTAGTTATTAAATGAATTTTGATCAGAAGATTTCAAGTTAAAAATGTTAGGAAATAAGTAGACTTTCACTATTAGGTTATACCTATTCTTATCCATATTCTGCATAGTGAGATTTCTTTCTTCCCAATGTTTACTTATTTTTAATGATCAGAGATTCTGACCAAAAGTTCTTGGAACTTCAACACGAGTATAATGCATGCGGTGCGGTCATCTGTCGCTACCATCTGTGAGTCAACAGTTCATTTGTTCTTATCTTCTTGCTCCAATGACGTTGTGAGTTGCCATCGATGACGTCCCTGTTTTATTCGTTTAATAATAGAAGTTGATAATGCTGATTACATAAATTCATATTCAACATAATCACATCCACAGTAAAAACGTCATTTCAACAAGAATATAAACGGTGATGGATAAAGTTTATAGCTGAAATCGAATTATGAGAAAAACATTGGTGATGCTGTTTTGTGTAAACGTTCCTACACATATGGTGAAGATTAACAATCGAGATATTCTGTTACATATTATAGAAACCGCAGTTTTCTTGTGAGATACTTTCACGCTTTTCTTGGGTGATATTCTCCAACACTTTCCAAAAGACTACATGATAGAATACTTCCAGATATGTGCCCGCTTTCAATCTACTTATGCCCAAATTTATACAAAAGTAGCAAAATTTATCAATGCTTCACTTATAAAATCACCACCTTAAGCTTTCTTTATGACTCTCAGTTTCTGCCGGAATACGATGATCGGACAATACATGTGTTACGTCTACGGGGTATCACTGGCGACTGAATAACTTCTTAGGTTAGTGACTGATTACACTATATAAACCTTTCTTTCTGGTATTAATGTGACACAAGCTGAACTCATGAAACTTCTGAAAACATTGTTCGTTTTAAAGCTCATTGAATATGTATACATATTTCAATAAAAATAGTTTTCCTGAAATTGCCACCTTTTTCAAAAAAAGAAGATTTTTATTCCATATTTTAAGTTCTATATATAAAGAAAACAATGATTTTATTATTTGCTAGTCTGACAGATTTTTATTACTTATGTTTTATTTTATAGTGCGTACTATAATTTGATTAGACGCTGTATTTAACTATTAAACAGCGTTTATTTTCGTCTACCGGCCTGAATATACGAGACATCTTATTAAAAATAAGTGCTCGCTTGCAAAATTCGAAGCTGAGTTGCAGGAAACCGTCATTAAATGTGACTTGATATAAGATTACGCGTCTTTACGGTAAACCCTGCGCCTAAGGATGAATTTGTGATTTTTTTTTCTCTTTAAAAATTCTTCTTAACTCCTTTTTCCCTATCTAGCTATAATTCTTCTCATGGGATAAAATTGTTCTTGTCGAATGTACTATCGCTTTTACTTATGCAAAATTAACGCACTGAGTACCGTAGTTATGGGAGTCGCTTGCTATGATTATGTTTAATTTTTTTTTAAATATGCGAGATAAATATGTCCGCTACTAAAATATTTATAATTCTTTTCGAATCCTTTTTGATATTGAGTTGTCCAGTCTTGTTCTCACATAATATTTTGCGAAACCAAAAATTGCTTGTAAAGATGACACATTTTGGAGAAAATAAATTTTTTAATCGCAATTTGTCGGGGTGGGTGTTGTTTCTTGCTATTTTCTTCGATGATTTAGCACATATATTTTATTTTTAGAATTTAAATGTCTCATCACCCAATTTGAACCCGTATTCGTTTGTTTTTCTGACAAACTCATTTACGTGCTAAACGTGTTATTCAATGTTTTCACTTTTTACTAAATGTCATCAAAATTGGCGATCGCGAAGTTCAGATCGCCCAACATCGTCTCCACTACTTGCTGAAATTGTCCAGGCGTTCCTTTACTTCCGAAAAATTATCTATTAAACTTGTAAAATCTCTTGTGGATATTTATTGTTAACAGTTTTGAACATTCATCGTCAAACTGGATTTGCAAATACGCGTCTGACAATTCAAATTTTGAAAATGATTTTTTGCAATTTAACTTCTGGGCTTGGCAGGAGGAATTTTAATTCTAAGCTTGTATGCAATCATTAATCGGTATATAGACAATTTTTTCTACTTTTCTTTTTCATGTAGACGGTAAGGGAGGCCCAATCGATATAATCTATTTTGGAGACCACAACCATATTTTCAAAGTGAATTAATTCCTCGTATCTCGTATTCAAATCAGCAAAAAAACAAGAATTGTCTAAGAATTTGTACATTTTTCTTGAACGGAAACTTGGCGTTAGTTTTAGTGCATCTCATTAGTCTTCAAAAAAAAAAAAAAGAAAAAAGAAAGAATTCCGGAAACTAAATTTTTAGTTTTTTAGAGGGCCTTTCATATTTACTAGAAGAACCATTCACCTTATTACAAAATGAGTTCATGGGCAAATGGATCCAGTCTGTTCCGGACAAGTAGTAGGTTCTTCCGCTCACGAATGCTTTAGCCATAAAACGATACATTGTAAATCCTGCTGAATGGCACACATTTTCGTAATAAGAATTTATCGTAAATAATCAGGCCAGTAGATATAAATATATAAAATACTGTTTAATTAAAAATAGAATATCTACTTAAATACGAGTATCGATAAAAAATAATGTTCAAACAATTCATTTCATATATATATATATATATATATATATATATATATATATATATATATACTGCGTGAAACACGGAATAAAAAAGAAACTTATGTACAGGTCGTATCAAAAATACAAGAAACAAAATAATCCTTCGTTTTTTGTTTAATTGATAATGGTTCACATTAACAATGCTTCATTATTCTTATCGTGAGTAAGCAGATATTTTTATATGCAGCTGCTCGAATGATAACGTACCCGAAGCTGCAAGGTTGTATCAGATGGCAAAATTAACCGAGTTATCCAACCTTTGCGGCTGTTTATCGTCACGTTATTGGGACCGGATACGTAGCATGACAGACATGAGATCTAAGAAGAGGGAAATCAACTCGTACGACAGACCATGGAAGAACATATTCTACAAGCTTTCGCTGAAGATCATACTATCAGCACACGTCACATGGCCCTTATGCCGTACTTCTCATGGTACCGCCTGAAGGATACTCTAATGGCAGCCGTTGTATTCGTATTCTTTGCAATGCTTGCAAGGTCCGTAGCCTTTTGATCACTCACTGTGGAAAACTTTTGGCGATGATTTAGTACACAAATTGCTGATGCTTTGTTTCTCTCGTCAGATTTGATTGGGCCACATTTATAAGGGAAGGAATAAAGAATTTACACAAAAAACATTTGTGGGCTCATCTGAATCTTTACTGTACGATCAAGGCTAGATACCAGAATCAATTTACGATTAATTTGTTGGATGGATGTGTAGGTAACTGTCTGGTATCTCCCAGCAAGACTTACAGGAGCTGTCTACAAATATTTTATGTAGAACACATTTCCAAACCTGCTAGAGAATATACCTTTGCTAGTACGAATGTGTTTCATGATATAGATTCTAGAAATGTTTAGTCGCCCTATTCGCTATGCATTGGATAACATCTACAATAAAATATGGATATGTTGGCAAGGACCAGTTCCATGGCCTGCACTTTCCCTCTATATCAGTCATTTGGTTTTTAATCTATAGGAACACCTAAAACAATTGTGTTATGCAGTAGGCTTTAATAATTCAGATATGCATTCGCACGTATCATAGGTGCCATTATAACGATTCGTCAACCTGTGGAAATATTTGGAAAAAGTCAGGCAGTCGATTACCCGACGGGTGCATGTGTGTGTAGAAGCAAGCGGCGGACATTTTAGGAATTTGTTATGAGTTGTTCTATTTAGATACATCGATGGCTTTTTATAAATGTTTATATTAATATTTTACCTAATTTTGGTGTCAGGAACCCGACCCTAAATTTTGTAAATGTATTTTTGGATTTTATCTTGGATTGTAGATTTAACAGCATCTACCGTAAACTTTAAATTTAATAACTCAATAACAATGGATTTGCGGACATATATTTATATTGAATTTCTTCTTGTTTAGAGTGAGGAACACAACCCCACATTTTGTAAAAGTATTTTATACACCCTGTATATATACACATTGTTTGAAATTGGATATTCGATGTTTTTCTTTTTGTTTTAACAAATGAAAGACTTCACAGAATTCACAAAATTTTCAAGTGAACTTCAAAGATTCAAAGATTCTTGAATAAAATAGATTTGTGATGTTGGTATTGATGCTTTTGACTTGAAATCCCACACATACATAGAATTTACTAGAACGTGTATATTTCTCTTGGGAACTTCCCTACCGGGAAGCATCAGGAATAAGAGATTGATCTCGGCCCGTTTCACGAACTTCAATGGAACAACTATTGGCAGGAGTGATTTCCTCGCCCTCAGACTTTGGGTCTATTATATTTATGATATTACTAATCATGAATAATTAGGGGTGAATTTTAAAATAATGCACTCTCTAGGTTTGTATTCTTTTATGTTTTGTTGTGTAAAATAGTGTTTCCTAAACAACTAATAGAATTACAATCATCATTTAATCATTTAATTACATTTCATTTAATACTGCGTTTCTGGTATTTATGATTATTTTATTAACATTAATTTATTAGCGTTAATTTGTTTGTTAAAAGTTTTTACCATTTAAATATAGCTTTGGTGGTTCTAAATTTTAGACACATTAAGTTAACTGTGCATCGATATGAATCGTTTTTTCACCAACATGAATATTAGTACATTTTGTAAGCCGATTTCGGGCAACTCATCCTAAAATATGAACATTGCTAACGTGACATTTTAGACTTGCTAGTGTTCTGCATTGTATTGCGGTGTAGCATCACTGGGAAAATTATGCACAAGTTGTTACATAATTTCCATATAACACGAAATAAACGAATTCGCTCTTTGTTTGACGTCTTTGCTGATTTTTAGGCCTGACTTACTTAGAAAACGTGCTCACATTGATTACCTCATTTATTCGGTAGTCCAAATTTTATTGGAACGTTTTATGGGAGTCAACATTAATACCATCTTAAAGTCTTTCCTATGCAGTAGGATTAAGTTCAGGATACAATTCATCAATATTTCCTTTAAGTATTACTATCTAATATTTCGTAAGATGACAACATTTGGCATTGGATTTCTGATGCAAAACTTTTACATATATTTAGTCTTGAATGTTTGTCTTTTTCTTTAATAAATTTACTCTATAGACAATGTCTGATCTCATATCGTTCTTCATCCTGACTACATTACTCTATTCTGATAGACTGACTGCGTTACAAACGTACTTTTGCAACACCGTATATGTTTGGGACACTGTTGGTGAAATCACTTCCGCCTTTTCATGTAACTCCAATAAGTGACCCAGGAATAACATGCATGAAGCAACGATAACAACATACGGAAATTTTTAATTTTCAACGTTGTCACAATCAAAATTCTGTGCGGATACATCTACCCAGTTTTACTGAAGCATTATTTATATTCTAGAGTCGGGGCCGGATAGATTTGATCGTCCTCATTATTTGATATATTTAGCGTACTGGCTAAATACACTTTTTGCAATAACCTTCACTTTCTTGCTAATCCGTAATGCTTAGAACAATTTAAACTTTATCTGGAGCAGAGTAGTACATTTCGGTGATGTTTTTCAAACTAATTTCTATAAGCTATGTGTTCCATGCTGTTAAAGAGTCATAATTTGTTGCATGCCAGTTTGGGCATGAGCAGCATGTAGGAAATCGAGTATGGGCGATGACAATTGCTTTGATTAAGCAGCTTAACGTCATATTCAACATGTTCAATATTTGTAAATATCGATTAAAAGTCAAAATCATGGTGAAGTATAACGCGAAAAGAATTGGCGCTATTATATAGCCCCACTATGTTTTACATTATATATAATTAAAATAGAAAGAGAGAGTTTCACTAATTTTGATACGTGCTTTATGGAAATCTCTATGAACACACACACACACACACACACACACACACACACACAGATACACACAAACACACACACAAACACAAACACACACACACACGTACATATAACCGCCGCGTTTCGAAATCTTCTCGACTTTATCGGAACAAATGTAAGGATTTTAATTTGTGACAGTTATTTATAAACGATAATAAAAATATTAATTATTATATTTTTAGACATTTTTAGATATAGGAGTTCACTAATCTAAACTTATTTATAAATGGAACTTTGTCTCTGTGTGTGTGTGTCTGTATGTGTATGTGTCCGTTACCTATAGACTCCGAAAAAGCTGAACCGCTTTTCTTTTTACTATAGCGTCTGTGAGTGTTCTTAACTAGGTTTTGTGTCATGGTATCTCCGATAAATATCGAAAATTGAAAATCAAAACAATCGGGTTATAGAAGGAGCGCAAAGATTTTAATCAAATTTGATACTCTCATAGACAAAGACATAAGAAACGATATTTCAAGGTTGAAGTTCTAACAGTAATGCAGAAAATCGATAATATATATATATATATATATATATATATATATATATATATAAGGCAAGATGTTTGTGTGTGTGTGTCTGTTTATCTGCCTGTATGTCTGTATTTTTTCAGCCCTTTTAATTTAGTTTTTGCTTCGGGTTTGGCTCTCAGTGGGTATAATTGTAGTTCTTAGTCTCAGCCACGATACCATTAATCAGAGGACTTATTTAGCCTTCAAAATTCGCCGGGCTATACTGCTAGTCGTCAATATTTATCCGGTTAACTGAGAATTCGGGCAAGTTCATGTATTCAAATTAGTATTTATATTATTTTGAATTCGGAATGATTCATGTGTTACATATTTTGAGTGGCATGAGGTTATGGATGTGTTTGATTTTTTTAGTATTTCTGTTCTTATTTATGTTGACTTTGAAAAATAGAAAAAGAAATATTGGAAAGAAACGGGACACCGACTTATTATTTATAAGATCTGATATCGGCACTCTCGAAAATTTTCTTTGTAAGTAAATTATTTTCTCTTTTAAAAAGTGTGTTTTTTTAATCAAAATGGTGGATAGATTTCTTTGTTTATATAAGTAAATCATTCGATTAATTGTTGTGTATAAGATCTATTTCGTGTTCATAGATACATTTGTGCTAATTTCTACAAGTTGCCAAAATGTATTGTAACGAAGAGCACTAGCTAGTTATTTTATATATAATTTTTCAGATTTATTATTTTCGTGACCATGTTAGGTTCTAAACAGATTCATAATTAATTTGAGTGGTAGTTGTAAAGACAGAGGCTTTTCTTTTTGTCTTTATTCATACGAGTTATAAACTGTGAAAATTTAACGGTTTTCTTAATTTAACAATTTAACAATCTGATGAATCTTAATTCTTTATTTAATGTTTAAATATCCGCATGGTAACTTCTATGACAATAGAATATCCGTAGAAATTTCCCTGTTGCATTATTAAATATTTGAACTCAACAACTTTAACAAAATATTGCATTAGCAATAATAAATATAAAGTTATTTCTCTTCTTTGTTCTTATCATTCCTCCTTGCTTGCATTCGTTGTTTGTTGTGTTTACAGATTGTTTTCTATTTTCTGTTGGTAATCGTTCTCGTCTTCTTCCCTGCCAATCTCTTGCTGTCTCTCTTTGTTGTGTTAGTCTTTCTTCCATTACATTGACGTTCTCTGGTAATAAAATGCATTTATAAAATGCATTTAATTTCCTTTATAACAACAAAAGTGTGACCCATGTAAGTACCTAGATAGATATTACTGTATTATAGTATGAATTAGATACCTAAGGTAAAATCAATAACAAAACAGCATAGTATGAATAAAAAAGTCCCAAACTTAATAAAACAAACGTTTTCCTTCAAAATGTTTATATTATTATTAAATGGAAATATCAAAGTAATTTTTAATTATTTTAAAAATATTTTTAATATCTTCTAACATTTTCGAAATTTTGTCAGAATGTTTTGTTTTGATTTAAGTTAGCGGCTAAGAAACGTTACGAATGTTTTATAATGGAAACGTAATGATTGCATTATCCACTTTATTTTGGTGCAAAACACATTAAATTACGAATTCTCTCAAAAATCAATAGTTATTGGATTTTAAAAAACTTACAGTACTCATTCACAAATGAATTAAATTGTTTTTGAAGTTATTACTTTGAAGAAAACTTGATAACAATATTATTTTTAACTTTTTTACCACCCCTTCCACGTAAATCCATGAAACTTTAATAAATTTGATAATGATGGCTTTTTTTCGATACATGGAGTTAACATCTATTTATCTGGATACTGTTTATCTTTTTATTGTATCTTTATGTTCTTTCTTCTTCTCTGTTTTTCTTTTTTCTCTTCTTTCTTTCTCTTCATTTTTCTGTTTTCTCTCCTCTTTTCTTCTTTCCATCAATCAATCGTCTACTTTTTCTTTATCCTTGATTTTTTTCTATTATTTGAGGTTCTTTTTAAATGAGCGAGAAATTTTTCGTAAATAACCGTTACAAATGTCTATTCTAAATCAGGACATGTGAGCGTCAAATGTAAAAAATACATTTTTTATTAGGGCATTTTTGAGAGCCAACTGTTGTACCATTTGGATCTGAAGAGCCGCAATATGCGGCGAAATATGTATTATCCATTGTAATAATCTAAAATCGTTTCTAATATATATATATATAATAAATAAAAAATTCCGATATTTAAATCCACTGACTAGCCATTTCTACGAGAAAATTCTCGTTTCTTCAGGAAACGGCGAAACGGACATTTTATTTTTAATTTTAAATATAAAATTTAAGATTTATTCATATTTATTTATTTAAACTAAAATGTCTTTGGTAAATTTTCCAATGTTTTTTTTAACATTATTGGTAGCAGCTTTCTTTTGTTTATATGGAAAAATATTTTCTTAGCCTTTCCACCTTTTTTCCATTTTTCCTTTTTTCCTTTTGTTCCTCCCTACCATTTCTATCCCACTGACATGGCGAAATTTTTACATTTTAAACTCTTGACTCAGGTATGGGGAGGGGTATGTCTTCTAATATGAGACATAGATATCTGTCTTTCCCCTTTTTACTTCCTTAAATTCAAAAATTGTTAATCCAACTCCATTTTATTTTCTTGTTGATGGATGAACTTTTTTGGACTGTTGGTATGAAATCTTTTAATACATTTGAATTTGTATGAATAAAATTTTCGTTTCGTCGTTGCTGAAGAAGCGAAAATTTCTTCGTATGAATGGCTATTCAACGGATTTAAATATCGAATTATTTTCATATTTGGCTTTGTAAATAGAATAGAATATTTGCCTCGAGCCCTTCAGCTTAATCAATTTTAATATTAATGAAATTCATATTAATTTCAATCGGGTTTTTGGGATTTACCTATCTGATCATCTTTTTAGAATTAATATATATATATATATATATATATATATATATATATATAGAGAGAGAGAGAACAGGAAATATTTTAACTTTTATGAGGCATATTGACAGAAAATAAAAAATTTAGTTAAAGTAATTTTATTTGATTTACGCAAAAAATGCTTTAATAAGAAAAAAAATTTGTTCCAAAATAAATTTAATATCTAGTATAATAGCCTTTAGCTTTGATCACAGCATTTATCCTGTCAGGCATTGACATCACAAACTTCTTCAAAGTATCTAATGGTATCTCCTGCCAAGCAGCTTGTAGAGAAGTTTCAAAATAACTTGTTTAATAGAAAATAGGAAAAATTAAATATAACTTCTTTTTAATACATTTCTTTTAAAACTAGTTTTAAATAATCAATATTTATTAGCAATTTACTTGGCTTTGCAACCTGTACTTAAATTTCAGTGAGCTTTTTAGGAAAATCACCCATGTCCTAATATTTTGCATACTACTGGTAGTGTGCAAAAGTATTTTGGCAGGGGTGATTTAAATCTTTATTTTGATGCCTCATAAAAAGGTAAAAAAGTTCTTGTCCTAATAGTTTTATATATATATATATATATATATATATATATATATATATATATATATATATATAGTGTATCGAAAATACTTTACAAATTTTGAGAACGGGTCTCTGACATTAAATAAGGAGAAAGTCCATATCAATAAAATATATAAATGTTTTCTAAATGAGAAGGAAATGTTTTATTTTTCAACGTATAACAAGTTAGAAGTTCGTTCAAAAGTTGAAATATTGATTCTTTGGGACTAAAATCTTATATAAAATAATTATATGTATTGGAACTTGAGTTCATCCTTTGAGTAAATCATCATTTAAAATAAAATCTAGTTAAATATTTTAAAATAAAGTTTTGTTAAATTGGGTGCCATTTTATGTTATGATTGAATTTAAAATAAGCATTGCAATTTACGAAAAAAAAATCCGTCTCCATAATGAATTGCGTAAAATGTACGTTAAATCTAAAGCAAAACAATCATAAAACTACAGTTGAAATTAAAAAAAAAAACTAATGTGTTGTCACGTATCTTGTTTTAAAAATTGTGACGATAAACAGTAGCAAATGTTGGATGACTCGGTTGCTTTCGATCTGGAAACGCAAATTGATACAGCTGTACAGTCCCGCGTCCATTATCATTCACTCGACCATATTTAAAAATGTTATCTACCTGCTAATTGTATGAATATCCTGTCATTGTTAAACGGAACACGTCTCCGTTATCTCCCTTATACTTTCAAGGTTGAAGATCTTGGAGTTTTTGGGCACCCTTGTATACTAGTGAGCCAGCCATGAGCTGACTCATTTTATAGTTCACCAATAGAAGTGTTAACCAGTTAGAAGGCTCAAAATACTTAATGCGACGTGTATAAAGGCGACCATATTTTCCCAAGTATTGGCGATATAATCAGATTCAGTAAAGTGTCTAACTCGTGAATGGTAATGTTTGACGTAGTTTCATTGAACAGATTACGTACTGCGCTGTATTCTATATTCATAAACTATGGTGGACATGGTTAACAGAAGACACACTAGCCATACATGTACACGATTGCCAAATGTATCTTAGTCCATATGGCAAGAAACCGTCATCTATCGTAAATTTTCGTTAAAATTAATAACTCAAGAACAACGGATTGGTGGATATCTGTTTGGATGCACATTTTTGATGCAAGAAATTCCCCTCCAAGTTTTGTAAAAGTATATTTGATACACCATGCATATATGATGAAAACCTCTCCCATGATATAGACCCTATTCATTCAACTTTAATACTGAAGAGTTGACTACCTGCAAATATGGTTTTATTATAATAGCGAAGGTATATGAAGAACCAACTACAGTTGTTAATATCAAGTGAATAATGATGGTCTCTACTCAGCCCTCCTAAAATGTTTTATTCAGCTTTCTTTAACCTCGACTGGTTGTCAACTAAGTCTAAAGAGTCGAGTCTGCCCGACAGTTTAACCCATAGTTCTGAGAATAAGTTTCTAAAGGGTATTTGCGCTAAAGAGAATGGGACAAATTTTACTGGAATTCGAACTTGAATGTTCGAGTTTATACCCATTACACCAACCGCACATCTATCCATATCTGTGTAACTGAAGTAGATTCTCACTCATTTTTATATATGTATATCTATCTAATATGAATGACATAATTCTGTTATTTTTGTTAATTGTTTTTGGTATTTTTGTATGCGAACAAGAGATTTCATTTTTTGCATATCGTGACATTATGACTTTTTTAAAATTTGAATCATGTTGACACTCACTTTAAATTAAATATAATTTTATTAAATTCAACGAAAACACCAAATTAATGTTATTGCTGAATTTATATGAATATTTGTAAATGCCGTACATTTGCAATAAGGCGAACAAACAACATTATTGAAAATCTTTCAAAGGTTATCTGAAAGCAAAAAAAAAAAAATTACATCCTTTCTATATAAAAAAATAATAAAATATATCTTGCTTATACAAGAAAAATAATTACAAGAAAACTTAAAAGATGTGGTTCTAAGTCATTTTTAATGTAACATGTAAGTATAGGCTGAGTGCTGTTCAAATATACACCTAGACTGACACACACATTTACATGATAATATTTGTAGTATGAGTATTTAAATGTTAATGATAAAACGGTAAATTGCGACACAAGAGATGCTGCGTTTGCTACTATTTGTTAGTACCTCATCTGGGAAATATATATACATATAAATACAAAAGAGTGAACATTGAAGTCATCACTCAAGGGCGACAGACTGTTTCATGTTATGCGCAATCATCAAGCCTGATGATTTCATTTAGCAAGAAATAGTCTGTTGCCCTTGTCCGGAAACTGCTGTTTGGAATTCAACAAAATTATCAGAAAATGATGACGACATATATAGACAACTAATCGGTAAATATTAAAACGTTCTAGAAAAAGGAACAGAAGTTACGGTCATTTACGTAATTAACTTAAAATATTATGTCAAATTATTAGCGAGAAATAATAAAAACCGTTGTAACATAAAAAGAACACTTTAATTGCTTAATTTAGAGGTTTTTCTACGGATGCACACGGTAATTAAGATGGATGTTAAATCGAAATAAAAAAAGTAAACAGTTAAAAAAATTAATAGTAGATTTGGTTACTACAATATTTGTGATCATTTTTTTTAAATGACTTAAAAAAGGCTCTGGTCCATCGAACATGTCACTCTCAGGTCCTTTATGATGTAATTTCATAGAATCAGTCAGTTAAGTGCCATACGTGATACACGCTTGGGCGATCATGTCTCGAAAGAGACATGACTGACTGGGCAGAATATTATCCCGCAGTAGGTTGCCATTGCTTTCTGTGGTAGACTGGTTGCCGACCAAGGCTATAGAACCTGTTATTTAACCCATAACTGGAGGGAAGAGACGGATTAATACCTTTCTCAAGGGTATTTGGGCGTAAGTGAATGCAAGAAATTCAACTGGAATTCGAACTCGGCTCCCTGATTTCTCGTTCCGAGCCGGTATCTACTGCGCCACAACGCTGTCTATTTCCTGTCAAAAGTTATCCTTACTTATAAATTGTCTTCCATTCTCATAAACACATAACTTGAGAATGTTCTACTACTTTAGAGTTGGTTTTAAGTCGATAGAATTTCCAGAATTTTCAATCTACTTGCGATGTTTACAGAAGTAAATATTCCGTAGTTTATGCACTGAATGCAAACAAGCATTTTCTTTCATGAATACGATGGTTCCCTTGGAGGTGAATCTTTGCTTTGTCAGCCAAGATTCCAGGTGATCTGCGGTTCTTTTCGTACTGTCAGTCCACGGATCAAGCATAATACTTCTAATAATACAAGTTCAAATCTTCATACATCCTCATTCTTGCTGGTGTATCAAGCGTTGGTGAAGATCTTCTCCATTTACGACACAATCCGTGCTCCGACTAACGAGACCATCGTGTGTTTCCCGACTTTCTTTTGTGAAACTTTCGAGAAATCTACTGTCATATTCTAATTAGACCATTTCAAATATATTTGAACGTGTATCTCTGTCAATCAGCGGTAACACAGATGACCCAATCTTTTTCAAAAGACGATAGCGAGTACTTCTAGACATGTTGCTACTCCTGAAATTGTTCCACTGGTCATGTCTAGGTTATTTTCATTCGTGACAAAGAATGTTGGGAAACAACCATCATGTAACCCTTATTGTTCTTTTACGGACCCTCGTTGGCGCTGCAACAAAACTTTTCAGATTTTGGTCATAACTTCTAATTATTTTGGATATTTATATCATATATTTGTCTTCGGAAAATTCAAAACTTATATCATCTTTCATTGAAGGGATCAATTGATATTTACGACTCTTAATTTTATGATTATAATAACACTCGTTTATAATGTGGAACACTTCTTTATCGTGTAAATATTGCAAATGACTACCTTTTTTTCTGCTACGTAAAACAATACAGTTTTTATAAAGCTTGCGCATATACCTATAAATATTTTATCATTCTTTTCTTTCTATATATTTACATTTGATTCAATGTAGGTAATGTGTTTGCATTCCACTCTGGCTTACGAGATTTTTTGAATTCAAATTTAAATAATCAGTTATCGTGTTGCTTGCTTTTGATTTTCAGAGTGACGCTTTCTACATAGACTTTCTCATCTCTGTATGTTGATGTGTATGTGATATCATCGTAAAAAGATAAAATTACAATGATTTGTTCAGGTAAATTAAGCTTATGCTTCTTGCAAACGGCGTACATAGTTTTTCAGTGACTGATGTCGGAAAACTTAACTAATCCGGTAAATAAAGTTAGCCTCAAAGTTGTTGAATAGACGAAAACAATTTCAGAAAAAACAAATTTGACAGTGATTTATGCTTAGGTAAATTCTTTGAACTCTCTCGGAGGTTCACTGGCTGTCTTTTATTATCTTAGTCTTTTATTGATCAATGTTTATTCCAACGAGAATTTTAGGTCGGCGCAAAGCACTGACTCATCTCCAGTGTACGTAGAAATCTTTTTCCTTGTTAACTTATATTAACTAAATAAAGATTAGATGGATGCGAAATAAGTACTTTCCGTTGAAGTATATAAAAGAGAAGACTATTCTTCTTAGATTTCATTAGATAAAAAAAATCAACAGACAAACCATTTGAACCGGGTCAATTTGAGATGTTTTCATAGCCTATTCAAAGATACACTCTCGCACGTACATACATGTGCACACACATATATGTATATATATGTTAACCGAATACAAAGCTGGATAAATACTTTAGGAAAAGAATTATGATTAATGAGGTGTGTGCTATGAATGAAAAGTTGATAGGAAGCAAAAATTATGAGGTTAAAGAGAAAATATATTTGATTAGATTGTTTACTTGAATAGATAAAATTATATATATATATATATATATATATATATATATATATATATATATATGCCTAGAGATAGGTACTGAATGAAATAGATAGATAGATAGATAGATAGATAGATAGATAGATAGATAGATAGATAGATAGATAGATAGTAAATGGACTTAGATGCCAATAAATGTGGCGGCTAAAAGTATCGCATCAAAGGACAAATTAAATGGAAATTAAGAAATCAAATTATATAGCAACGTACATTTACTAAAAGAAGTTGATTTTCGAATCCAATGCGTTACTATTGGCAGTGGAATGAATATGTATCGACAAAGTAAAGTGCAAAGATTAAAATAATGCTATCTTTCTTTTCTATTTATTGGTTCGTCCGGAATAATAAAAACAGCAGGATAGTTAAACTAAAATAATTAAACTAACGAGATTGATAATTAGTTCATAACTTCAATTGCTAATCATTAGTGCAATGCATCAGTTCAGAACACTGCACAGATATTGGCAACAAACAATTCAATTATACGATGACAGATTTATAAACTCATTTTAAGAATGTTGATGAACATAATTTATACTAAATCTTTATCTTAATTCGTGAAAGCAATAACGGATCTTACGGTTTGTATTACAGTATCAAACTACCCATTAATTTCACAGGAAAAATTGATACAAAACTATTTTAAAATATATATTTATTAGAATAATGTAGCGTTGGATTTAAATGAAGTTTTGTAGCCCGATAACATTTTTCGTGTATTAAAATTTGTTATGAAACAAATGAAATAGAAAGTTCATTATGAATAAATTGAAAGTATATGGGCCGAACTATAATATATTGTATTTTTAATCGTTTTACTCCAAGCAAGACAGTGCCGCCAGAAGGCTGCATAAGTGAGTAAAAGTTTAAGCAGGGGTAGAGCGAAAAGAAAGACGAACCAGTTACAGGGTGTCCGAGAAAGAGCAAGAGAAGCATGGGAAAACAGGTGTGATGACAGTTGCGAAGAAAAGGAAAAGAAAAAGATACACGTAGTGATGTAGAAAAGGCTGGAGTCATATGGATAAGAGATGGGAATTGACATTGCATTTAAATTCCTGGAGGTTGTAGCCATCAGGAACACAAGTATACAAAAGGAATTTCCACAGGCGGGAAGTGCGGAAAAAGAAGCTATTGGAGTAGAAGTGTCGGCTGCATTTGGTAGATTTAACTGTAAAAATGTGGGACATTGTTGTCAGTCTGGTTAAACGAGTAAATTCTTGTGAAGTGGGCACCAGTAATCTAAGCTCTTCGGAGCAGAAGCCATGAAAATATATCACAATATGGCATAAACATAAATAATTCTTCATTTTACAGGAAAGTATGTATTTTGTGATTTTTTAAAACATCCATCACTTGTAGATTGGTTGAGGCAATTTTGATATTTTGACTTTTATGTTACTTAGGAATGTCAATTCTTTCACGATATCTCCTTGAATTCAATCTAGTTTTTCATTCTCATATCTCTTTTGATCATGAATGGAATGCCTTTCGTTTTGATTAATGAAGAAGCTGTGAGCTATGATTTTGTTTTGATGGATTTAAGTCCCTATTTGAGGTGATGTATAACCGTTGGGATTTCAATACATGAAGAGGTATTTCTGGAATAGATGTATTCCTTGATTTAATTCATAATCGTGTCATTAAAACATATATTTCTGAAAACTTGCAATAAATCTCTGTATTTATCATGACATTATTCTGGAAATGTAATTTTATTGTTTAAAATATTATAATATAATATTAATTCACTTCTGAGAAATTTTGCTTACCTATTTCAATAAAGGGATTACCCTCCAGTTCCGCCGTCACTGATTAGTAAAATTACTGTAAGAAATCAATTTTTATCTAATTATAGATTTTTCATTTTCATGTTTACAAAAATGTCGTAGACTTTTGAAAATTTTTGCAATAATCCGCATTAATTCTCTTTATTTCTCTTGACAAAAGCAACTTCTTCACGTCTCTTCACGTTGATGTTAGATTTTTTTGATTGAGTGTGCAGAATTTTGTCGAATAGCTTTGTGTGACAATCATACAGCCACTTCTTTATTTTTTATTTTTTCTCTTTATTGTTGGATTGTTCTCTTCTCTCCGTTAAATTGACTGCAGTTTTCAACATCATCATCCAATCGATCTTTTATTTTTAAGGTCACATCTTTATTACATAATATGATCCTATTTATGTATTTACAATTAAGAAATAAATGTTAGCAGTATGACTGTTATATATTATTTAGTTTATTCAGAATATGTAAGATAGCAAAGCCTGACAAAAAATAAGTTTATAGTAATTATTAATAACAAAACGTATATTACGAGCAAAAATGTACGTGATTATTATTTTCAAGTAAATATCCTTATCATATCCTGCCAATTTTCATAATATCGGTCGGATAATATTTATTGATATAAAAACTAACGTCTTCAGCAACATCTGATAAAAAGAATTATTGATACATATAAACTGATGTTGATTGATGTATGAATTAATTGAAAATCATGGGAATATATATAGAGAGGGGAAGATCTAGATAAAGAGTTGGTAAGTCATATGATTTTCTAATTGTCGCTTAGATGTGGCACAAGGCCGAAAGTATGAGGCAGCCAGTGAAGAATGAACTAACGACTCAGTTGTAACTAGTTTTAGCGAGACAACCTTGCTATTATACTACGCTAAGGGGCCCAAATAGATAGATAGATAGATAGATAGATAGATAATGAGGTTAGAAAATAATTTCCAAATAATAATAATAATAATAATAATAATAATAATAATAATAATGACAATTATATTAACCTTAAACGCAGAGATTATGTTATATATATTCAGAAACAATTGACTATCTTGTATCACGTTGCAAGTCTTAGGACCAACTGAATATAAAACACGACATGGTGCAATCGGCAAATATCTATACCGGAAAATATCCAGCTTTTATGTGAAACAAGCTTTAAGAAAATGGTATGAAGATCACTCTTAGACGGTTGCAGATTTAGAACCTGTAACAATTTTATGGCACTTTCCAATATATTCGGACAAAACATTCAATGCTAATCGCCCAGACATCGTGATCAAAGACTACAGAATGACAATGTCATTTCATATTGACACGTTAGTCTCTTCAGATTATAATGTCTTCTTAAAGATCTTCAAAAATCTATCAAAATACAAGTATCTTAAAAAGGAAATCTAAAAGAGATACCATATAAACTCTAGGATCTTATTGGTGGAGTTTGTATTAGCTGTTTCCTTAAAGAAATACAAAATATTTTAATTACAAGTTCAGCTTACACATTATGAAACTTTGGTCTATGTAAAATGTGTGATTTATTTCACTTTTTGCAAATGGAAATATGTCATGAAGTCATGTCTGATATTAGGTCACCAGTTGAGACCTGAATGGAATGTCCAAAAACAAAGGAAAAAATAATAATACATGAATACTTACAGTAAAGAATTATGAAAATAAAAGTATAATGTTCTTGATCAGATAAAACGTTGGCAAGACAAAACCCCCTAGGTATGAATTTACACGAGTTACTTGATTAGCAACTAGGTCCCACCCTTTTACACTGAAACAGATAAAATGTAGCCACAATTTCTACTCTAACAGCTTTTTTTCACGCACTTCCCACCTTTGGAATTCACTTCCATATGCTTGATTCCCCGACGGCTACAATCTCCAGGAATTTAAATGTAAGGTCAACAGACATCTTCTATCACACTAACTCGCATCCATTCTCACAAGCTCTTTTTTCATCTACTCCACCCCCTTCCTCGCTATCCTCAAACTTCTATTACCCTCTTCCTGACATTTTCTATAACTAACCCCTCTTTCTTACCACTTTCCCCTATGTAACCCCTACGCAACTGTGGCAGTAGAATGCCTTTCTTGGGGTGAGATGATTAAAAATATGTTTCATGAACTGTTGCAGTACAGCATTATGAAAATAAAAATATAAAGTTCTTGATCATATAAAACACCGTTTGCAAGACAAACATCGGAATGGCCAATATCCAGGATATTTTAGGAAAGCCGAATTTGATAACGTTAAGTTTATCTATGCTTAGGAACAACTATATTAAAGGCTGAAACGAAAGCTTTTGTTCTTGCAGAGAAAGACCAGAATGTTTTTTCTATGAACTTCCAGGCAAATATCATGCATATTAATGTAGACCCAAAAAGCAGATTCTGTGATAAATATGAGGAAACCTCAGACCATTTTATCTGAGGATATTTGGTACATGCGTTAAATGAAAATCGTCACGGTAGAGTAGGGCATTATTTACCCTGCAAAATGTGGTGCCCTACTCCCTCATTACTTTTCCAGGAAACTTTAGCTGCCACTTTCTGGTGTTAAATATTACTTTCCTTTTCATTTGTTTAACCCACATTCCTACACTGAAATCGGGCGGAAAACCTTGCAGTCGCTAAATTGTTATAATTAAAACTGGACATAATCCGTAGCATTTTCTTAGTGGTTTGTCTTACTCTCTGATCATAAGAATATAAAATCATACGAATATAAGTTTCTAATTTATTTTAAATAGAACATTCAATACACAATAATAGAGAAAACTGTTCTGATGTGTACTGGCTTTGAATTCAATCGGAATTCAAACACATCTGTGATTAGATTTTATTATTTAACATAGAACGAGACATTGCTGCAGCAATATCAAGAGAGCGATCAGAATAAATGAATGTTTTCGCTATATACATATTTAATAAATCCTACTCACCAGGTCACGCAATACCTAAGTAGCTATGTTTTTGAAAGATATGCCAATTTAAATATTTCTTTTCTAGTTAAGTTTAATATTTGATGGAAGTAATTTCCAAGAAGACGATAACATATATTTTGGCAAATCACCTCATTGCAGATTATTGCCACGGAATAATAAATCAATATACAAATGTATACGAATCCGGCATGATGATGAAATATATCACCATACATAGAATGCAACGAAGAAATTATTCACTGATTATGTCACGGCAGCATTTGAATATTGACATTCCCAAAACCCTCTCTTTAACACAATACAACATCCTGCCTATGTTTTTAAAAATATTTTATAGGAAATTTGGGGTTATTGTCAAGAAATATATCAGAAAATTTTTACTAAGACAATTGGATTTTTTACCCTTCAGCAAATTTTAAATGGATGTTGATGTTTATTCCAGTGAGAGCCAAAATTCTGATTATAAATTTTAAACTCTCTAAATGGATGTAAAAAGGTTAATGCAAATTTTGTATTAGTCGCTCATAACTTTACACGCATTTTTTTCAGCATCACAATTCCTTCAGTTCTTAATCTTCCCTCTGGATGTGTCCTTAAAAATGCGACAAATTCCACAGTCATGATGATTTTGTAGGCGTAGCTTACAAGTGTCCAAGTCCGAAAGTATCGAACACCAAGTGAGAAACGAACTCCATACGCAGTCATAAGGGATCTAGAGAGACGAACTTACTAACCATTGCGACAACTCAGCGTGGCAGATGAAGCTGGTATGTGGGAATTATGATTTCTCTGTCTGGTTTCTGCATTGTCATTTGACCGCCAACAGTTGATTTCATTATTTCCTGCCCTTCATGACACCCTAAACATTGAACAAAATAGCGCCAGCCGATGCGATCCTCTGCACTTTCGTCTCACCTACCAGATTAGATGTCTGGTAGTTACACGTCACTCTTGTAAACATTGATCTTAAACATTTTGATTTCTAGTATTATTTTCGGTTGTTTGTTTTTTAATGAAGTTTGTATTGTAATTTGTTATTATGGAGAACTTCATTAAACATTCATATTCTTTTTTCTCTTTATGAAAGATACTTTTGTGGGAAGGACATTTTATAGTCTGTTATATATATATATATATATATATATATATATATAACGTACCCATGAAATTGTAAAATATCTAAAAATTTTCAAGATTATACATATATATAATTTTCTTAATTTTTAGATTACAAAATTCACAGAAATATACCAATGCGAATATATTGACATTTACTCATACACAAGCACACGCTCACACGCACACACGCACATATATATATATATATATATATGATTTGAATATATGGATCGAAATCCGACAAGATGAATAGAATAAGTAAAAAAATGCAGGTAAGAAAATATCTTTATTCTAACATGTTTCACTTTAACAATCTTCTTCGGGAATTTTTAAAGACGAATGATCTAAAAGATTTAAATTATAATATTTAAATTCACAGAAACATTATGTTGATTGAGGTTTGATTTCATTGGTCAAATAAATACGTGCCACGTTTACTAAAGGAATGAATACATATTTTAAATAACTGCGTTTATATGCGAAAAACAAAACATCAATTAAATCTATTTAAACTATAGACGAATTAAGTGTGTATTTATGTCAGAAATTTTAGTGTGTATAAGTGACAAAACGAAATATATTTTTGTTTAAAATATTAGCAAAATAATGTATACAAGCGACAAACATATTCTTTTTTTTAAATCATATAAACGAATAATGTATTAGTGTTTGTGACAGAATCATGTATTCATGTGTGTGTTTATGATTCAGTAATATTTGAATGATAAAACGAAAAAAAAATTCCGTTTAAAGTTCTAGGGAAACATTTTATATAATTATTAAAGGAACTTTATAAAATAAACAAATAATAATCTTTTGAAAATAAGTTGCTACAAGAATATTTCAATGAAATAATATGTATTAAAATATTCAATATACATGTCTTAAAATTATGACAATATCTTTATTAAATAATACAAATAATATATAAAACTACTAAAATATACCCCTAAAATTATAATAATAATAATAATTTATTAACATCCTTTATTATAACTACAGTATTATAATTCATCAATATAAAAACATGAAATAATATATATATAATACATGCTGGAAATAATAATAATAATAATAATAATAATAATAATAATAATAATAATAATAATAATAATAAAATTATAATTCACCATAAAAAAATGATAACTAATAATAAAATTATAATTCACCATAAAAAAATTAAAGAAATAGTGCGTAAAGAGTACTATAGAAGGCTACGATATGCCAATTTAAATATTTCTTTTCTAGTTAAGTTTAATATTTGATGGAAGTAATTTCCAAGAAGACGATAACATATATTTTGGCAAATCACCTCATTGCAGATTATTGCCACGGAATAATAAATCAATATACAAATGTATACGAATCCGGCATGATGATGAAATATATCACCATACATAGAATGCAACGAAGAAATTATTCACTGATTATGTCACGGCAGCATTTGAATATTGACATTCCCAAAACCCTCTCTTTAACACAATACAACATCCTGCCTATGTTTTTAAAAAATATTTTATAGGAAATTTGGGGTTATTGTCAAGAAATATATCAGAAAATTTTTACTAAGACAATTGGATTTTTTACCCTTCAGCAAATTTTAAATGGATGTTGATGTTTATTCCAGTGAGAGCCAAAATTCTGATTATAAATTTTAAACTCTCTAAATGGATGTAAAAAGGTTAATGCAAATTTTGTATTAGTCGCTCATAACTTTACACGCATTTTTTTCAGCATCACAATTCCTTCAGTTCTTAATCTTCCCTCTGGATGTGTCCTTAAAAATGCGACAAATTCCACAGTCATGATGATTTTGTAGGCGTAGCTTACAAGTGTCCAAGTCCGAAAGTATCGAACACCAAGTGAGAAACGAACTCCATACGCAGTCATAAGGGATCTAGAGAGACGAACTTACTAACCATTGCGACAACTCAGCGTGGCAGATGAAGCTGGTATGTGGGAATTATGATTTCTCTGTCTGGTTTCTGCATTGTCATTTGACCGCCAACAGTTGATTTCATTATTTCCTGCCCTTCATGACACCCTAAACATTGAACAAAATAGCGCCAGCCGATGCGATCCTCTGCACTTTCGTCTCACCTACCAGATTAGATGTCTGGTAGTTACACGTCACTCTTGTAAACATTGATCTTAAACATTTTGATTTCTAGTATTATTTTCGGTTGTTTGTTTTTTAATGAAGTTTGTATTGTAATTTGTTATTATGGAGAACTTCATTAAACATTCATATTCTTTTTTCTCTTTATGAAAGATACTTTTGTGGGAAGGACATTTTATAGTCTGTTATATATATATATATATATATATATATATATATAACGTACCCATGAAATTGTAAAATATCTAAAAATTTTCAAGATTATACATATATATAATTTTCTTAATTTTTAGATTACAAAATTCACAGAAATATACCAATGCGAATATATTGACATTTACTCATACACAAGCACACGCTCACACGCACACACGCACATATATATATATATATATATATGATTTGAATATATGGATCGAAATCCGACAAGATGAATAGAATAAGTAAAAAAATGCAGGTAAGAAAATATCTTTATTCTAACATGTTTCACTTTAACAATCTTCTTCGGGAATTTTTAAAGACGAATGATCTAAAAGATTTAAATTATAATATTTAAATTCACAGAAACATTATGTTGATTGAGGTTTGATTTCATTGGTCAAATACGTGCCACGTTTACTAAAGGAATGAATACATATTTTAAATAACTGCGTTTATATGCGAAAAACAAAACATCAATTAAATCTATTTAAACTATAGACGAATTAAGTGTGTATTTATGTCAGAAATTTTAGTGTGTATAAGTGACAAAACGAAATATATTTTTGTTTAAAATATTAGCAAAATAATGTATACAAGCGACAAACATATTCTTTTTTTTAAATCATATAAACGAATAATGTATTAGTGTTTGTGACAGAATCATGTATTCATGTGTGTGTTTATGATTCAGTAATATTTGAATGATAAAACGAAAAAAAATTCCGTTTAAAGTTCTAGGGAAACATTTTATATAATTATTAAAGGAACTTTATAAAA
This sequence comes from Ascarosepion bandense, assembly GCA_037127315.1. Lineage (NCBI taxonomy): Eukaryota > Metazoa > Mollusca > Cephalopoda > Sepiida > Sepiidae > Ascarosepion > Ascarosepion bandense. The sequence goes on from JBBBDQ010001209.1 coordinate 909,145, forward strand.
TAAACAAATAATAATCTTTTGAAAATAAGTTGCTACAAGAATATTTCAATGAAATAATATGTATTAAAATATTCAATATACATGTCTTAAAATTATGACAATATCTTTATTAAATAATACAAATAATATATAAAACTACTAAAATATACCCCTAAAATTATAATAATAATAATAATTTATTAACATCCTTTATTATAACTACAGTATTATAATTCATCAATATAAAAACATGAAATAATATATATATAATACATGCTGGAATAATAATAATAATAATAATAATAATAATAATAATAATAATAATAATAATAAAATTATAATTCACCATAAAAAAATGATAACTAATAATAAAATTATAATTCACCATAAAAAAATTAAAGAAATAGTGCGTAAAGAGTACTATAGAAGGCTACGAATGATATTAAAAACTGAATTAAATTCACAGAACAGAGTTATGGCCATTAATAGCCTTGCAATCCCAGTTGTCCAAAATAGCTTCAACATCTTAAACTGGACTCTAAACGACATCAGACGAATGGATGCTAAAACAAGAAAGCTTCTTTCTAAGCATAAGATGCATCATCCAAAGGCTGATGTAGACCGTCTATACATACCCCGTAAAGAAGGTGGAAGGGGTCTTATTCAGCTGGAATTGTCATACAAGACAACAACTATTGGCTTACTAACATACATAGAAACAACAAAGGATTGGATGATACAATTAGTAAGGCAACATGAAGAAAGAAAGAAAAAATATTCAATAATAAAAGAAGGCAGTAAATACAAACAACATTTACAGTTAGTAGATTCTGTAGAAAAGCAAAACAGAAGCCAAGAACCAACTATTGCGGCAAAAAATATGAAAATGAAAGCCAAAGATAAAGCTCTTGAAAAGATGAAACAGCGCTGGCAAGACAAACTTCTGCATGGCCAATATCCAGTACGTGCCAATAAATCCAATGTTGACAAAGTTAATACTCATCGATGGTTACGTGCATCTGGATTAAAGTCTGAAACTGAAGGCTTTATACTTGCAGCACAAGACCAAAGTCTTTTCACTAGAAACTTTCAGGCAAATATTATGCATAATAATATGGATCCAAAATGCATGTTTTGTGATAAACACTAAGAAACAATAGACCACCTAATCTCAGGCTGTTCTGTGCTTGCCCCAAACGAATATAAAAATCGCCACGATAGAGTTGGGCAATATTTACATTGGACAATGTGCAAACATTATGGAAAAGCTGTAAACAAACACTGGTATGAACATCATCCAGCACCGGTTACAGAAATAGAAGATGTAACCATTCTATGGGATTACACCATCTACACAGACAGAAAAATTGAAGCAAACAGGCCAGACATTATTGTTAAAAACCAGAAGGAGAAAACTTGTCTATTAATTGATATGGCTTGTCCAGCGGATTGTAACATAGCAATCAAGGAATTTGAAAAACTGTCAAAATATAAAGACCTGGAAATTGAAATAGAAAAAATGTGGAAATTGAAAACAAGAGTTGTGCCAGTGATAGTAGGTGCACTTGGAATGATAAAAAATGGAACAAAACAACACATTGAAAGAATCCCTGGAAACCCCAGCTTAAGAGACATACAAAAAATTGTCTTATTAAGTACAGCCCACACACTAAGGAAAACTTTATCTATGTAATGCTGAGGATGATAGGGAAGATAGAAAAACATGAAATGGAGCCATAACAACACGCCACTACCCGCCTTAGGTCTCCCCGCAGACTTGGTTGGTAGTGAGACCAAAGCAGAAATCGAAATATGATGAAAAATGACATAATAATAATAATAAAATTATAATTCACCATAAAAAAATGATAACAAATAATAAAATTATAATTCACCATAAAAAAATTAAAGAAATAGTGCGTAAAGAGTACTATAGAAGGCTACGAATGATATTAAAAACTGAATTAAATTCACAGAACAGAGTTATGGCCATTAATAGCCTTGCAATCCCAGTTGTCCAATATAGCTTTAACATCTTAAACTGGACTCTAAACGACATCAGGCGAATGGATGCTAAAACAAGAAAGCTTCTTTCTAAGCATAAGATGCATCATCCAAAGGCTGATGTAGACCGTCTATACATACCCCGTAAAGAAGGTGGAAGAGGTCTTATTCAGCTGGAATTGTCATACAAGACAACAACTATTGGCTTACTAACATACATAGAAACAACAAAGGATTGGATGATACAATTAGTAAGGCAACATGAAGAAAGAAAGCAAAAATATTCAATAATAAAAGAAGGCAGTAAATACAAACAACATTTACAGTTAGTAGATTCTGTAGAAAAGCAAAACAGAAGCCAAGAACCAGCTATTGCGGCAAAAAATATAAAAATGAAAGCCGAAGATAAAGCTCTTGAACAGATGAAACAGCGTTGGCAAGACAAACCTCTGCATGGCCAATATCCAGTACGTGCCAATAAATCCAATGTTGACAAAGTTAATACTCATCGATGGTTACGTGCATCTGGATTAAAGTCTGAAACTGAAGGCTTTATTCTTGCAGCACAAGACCAAAGTCTTTTCACTAGAAACTTTCAGGCAAATATTATGCATAATAATATGGATCCAAAATGCAGGTTTTGTGATAAACACCAAGAAACAATAGACTACCTAATCTCAGGCTGTTCTGTGCTTGCCTCAAATGAATATAAAAATCGCCACGATAGAGTTGGACAATATTTACATTGGGCAATGTGCAAACATTATGGAAAAGCTGTAAACAAACACTGGTATGAACATCACCCAGCACCGGTTACAGAAATAGAAGATGTAACCATTCTATGGGATTACACCATCTACACAGACAGAAAAATTCATCAAACAGTGCATGTCTATATGGAAAACAACCCTTTACCTCAATCATATAAATGGAACCTGATGAAATAAACATCAAAAAGGTATATTTCAAGGTGATTCTTTGTCTCCATTACTATTCTGCATATCATTAATGACAGTCCCCCCCGCCCCCAGAATTGAAGAAGTTACACAGTTCTGGGAAAAGATATGGGCTTGTTATAAAGAACATAACCACGAAGTAGATTGGATTGCACAAGAGATAGAACGAATAAAAAATAAACCAGAACAGACATGGGCTGGAATTACAGAAGGGGATGTTAAATTTGCACTAAAAAACAGCACACAATTGGAAATTCCCAGGTATAGATAAAATTCCTAACTTTTGGCTATATTATTTAAATACAGCGCATAACAAACTAGCCAAAGAACTTAAAAAAATGGTTGACGATCCCACTAAAATTCCTGCATGGATGACCAAAGGAATTACATTTCTTCTACCCAAGAATGGTGACACAAACAACCCGAAAAACTACAGACCAATTACATGCCTTCCGACAACATATAAACTACTAACATCTATTTTAACAAAACAGACATATTTATTTTTAGAAAGAAATGACATGATACCGCTTGAACAAAAAGGGTGCAAACGTGGCTGTTATGGATGTAAAGACCAATTGCTTATTAACAAAATGATCCTGGAAAACTGCTACAGTACAAAGAAAAATCTTTGTACTGCCTGGATAGATTATCGTAAGGCATTCGATAGTGTGCCATATTCCTGGATTTTAAAGACTTTACATATATACAAGATATCACCCGTTATCATTCATCGAACAGTGCATGTCTATATGGAAAACAACCCTTTACCTCAATCATATAAATGGAACCTATAAGTCTGATGAAATAAACATCAAAAGAGGTATATTTCAAGGTGATTCTTTGTCTCCATTACTATTCTGCATATCATTAATAGCAATAACCAGTCAACTTAATAAGGCAGAATGTGGTTTTAAAATAGGCCAAAAGAAAATAAGCCATCTGTTTTACATGGATGACTTAAAGTTGTATGCTAAGAATGATAATGAGCTGGAAGATCTTCTGCAAACTGTAAAATGGTTCAGCGAAGACATTGGAATGAAACTCAATTTGAATAAATGTGCTGAAGCTACAGTTTTACGTGGATCAATACAAGAAACCTCCTCAATTAGCTTAGAGCCTACTGTAACAATAAAAGAATTGAAACCAGAAGAAGCTTATAAATACCTAGATGTAAATAAGAGTGAAAACATTCACCATAAAAAAATGAAAGAAATAGTGCGTAAAGAGTACTGCAGAAGGCTACGAATGATATTAAAAATTGAATTGAATTCTCAGAACAGAGTCATGGCCATTAATAGCCTTGCAATCCCAGTTGACCAATATAGTTTCAACATCTTAAACTGGACTCTAAACGACATCAGGCGAATGGATTCTAAAACAAAAAAGCTTCTTTCTAAGCATAAGATGCATCATCCAAAGGCTGATGTAGACCGTCTATACATACCCCGTAAAGAAGTTGGAAGATTTCTTGTCCAGCGGATTGTAACATAGCAACCAAGAAATTTGAAAAACTGTCAAAATATAAAAACCTGGAAATTGAAATAGAAAAAAATATGGAAAGTGAAAACATGAGTTGTGCCAGTGATAGTAGGTGCACTTGGAATGATAAAAAATGGAATAAAACAACACATTGAAAGAATGCCTGGAAACTCCTGCTTAAGAGATATACAAAAAATTGCCTTATTAATTACAACCCACACACTAAGGAAAACCTTGTCTATGTAACGGATGATAGGGAAGATAGAAAAAACATGAAATGGAGTCATAACAACACGACACGACCTGCCTTAAATCTTCCCGCAGACTTGCTTCGTAGTGCTACCATAGCAGAAATCGAAATATGATGAAAAAAGATATAATAAAAACAATAATGTTGTCTTTGTAACGCTAGGGAGATACAAAAAACATTGAATGGAGCCATCACAACACAACACGACCTGTCTTAGGTCTTCCTGCAGAATTGGTAGGTAGTGCGACCATAACAGAAATAGAAATATGATAAAAATTACATAATTATAATAATAATAATAATAATTATAGTAACTACTACTACTACTACTACTACTACTACTACCACTATTATTATTATTATTATTATTATTATTATTATTATTATTATTATTATTATATAAAATAAAAGGGAAAATATAAAAACAATAGGAAATAATTAGGAGAAAACAATTATCCGGCTTAATTATGAAGTAAAATAAAATGTAGTGCCTATAAAGAAGAAAATATTACTATCTTAAGAATATATGGAAGAATCTGTAAATTGTTTAATTATATCTATTAGCAGACATATTTTGGATTCATGGAGTATAGATATGTAGAAATCTTTAGAAATAATGCAACATTTTAATAGTGTGTTTATAATTTGTAGTAAAGCTATTAATATGTTTTTTAATTACTTCCTCCTTAAAGTTTATTTAAAATTAAACTAGCATTAAAGAAATCAAAATTCTATTCTGCGTTGTTTCGTTGTAATACAAGAGAAACGTATGTCTAACCGCAACTCTCTTTTGTGTTCCTAGATTCAAGCTTTTAGATTTCGTGACTTGAATCCAATTGAGAATTTTTGAAATATTTTGAAGGTTAAATTTCATAAGCGGAATCCGCAAAATATCAAGCAATTAGAGAAATAATGCAAGTAAGAATGGGGTAAAGTAACGGTGGATCAGTGTGGAAAACTTGGGGCCAACTATAGAAAGCAACTGGAAACAGTGAAACAAAACAGAGGCTACGCAACAAAACATTAAATTAATTATCCAATACTTTTGCATAGGGTTATTTTGAACTTTGATAAAAAAATGGATTTAACCATAGGTTTTCAATTTCCCTTCCACATCCAACTAAAACAACTTTACGAGATATTACTTACCAAATATCAAGCAAAATGGCGGACATAGACTAGATTTATAACAGAAAATAACATGTATCCAATACTTATGTGTGTCACTGTATGTGTTATTGCATTGTAGAGACTGTATTTTGTAAATCCCGGTATTGGTGTCTTTTTTAATCTGATAATATCACCAATAATCTTGGAAGTGATGGTAATTTAGTGCTTGGGAATGTTAATTCATTTGTGAATTCATATGAAAAAGATTTGAAAGGCATTGTTATTGAATTTGTGTACTTTTGGTAGTTAATCGTTTTTTCTGGATTCTCTAAGCACATTTTTTCATGTTGTGGATAAAATGCAGTGGGTATTGTAGTTTAAATGTTTGTTCAGTACATCACCCTTCTTCAGATAAATAATTCAGCCCGTCAGTCAGTTAAGTGCCATACTTGATACACGTTTGGGCGATCATATCTCGAAAGAGACACGACTGAATAGGCAGAAGATTATCCCTCAATACGTTAGCTTTACTTTCTCCGGTAGACAGGTTGCCAGCCATGGCTATAGAACCCAATCTGTTGTTATGTAACCTATAACCGGAGGGAGAAGCGACGGATTAATACCTTTCCTAGGGGTATTTGCGCGTAAGTGAATGCAACGAATTCAACTAGAATTCGAACTCGACTCCCCGATGTGTTATTACGAGTCGATATCCACTCCGCCAAAACGCACATTTTGTGGGCTATAAGGTAACTAAGGAAACTTATAATTGAATCAGATTCAATTTTTTGGTTGTGGTGCGAATAGAAATTGATAAGGTCATTTTTGTTAGAAAGTTTACATTAAAACTTAAATTCTAATTTGTCGTTATTAAGTGTTATTAAGCATTCAGTTAAAGATAAAGAATTGTTAGTTTCAAGTTCATATGTAAATTTTATGCTAGTTTATACCTTATTGAGTTTAGTTACTAAGTTTAATAGGTTAGTGTCATAGGGCAAAATAATAGAACGTCATCTATGTATGTTATGTAAGTAGATGTTTTAGGCTGTCCTAAGAACTCTAGAAATAGGCAAGCGAGAACGCCACTGATATGCGACTCCATGGATAAGCCAACTTTTTGTTTATGAAAAGTGTTGTTAAAAGAGAAATAACAATGGTTAGTGATTAAATCACATATTTTTATGATTTTGCCGATAGGTAGGGAGAGTTTTCTTCTTTGGGTTGTTTGAAATGGTTTCTAAGAAGATTTAGACAATTTTAACGTGTATGTTAGTAGAGAGTGATTTTATATCTAAACTTGCCATAGATAAGTCATATTAATGTTTCTAATTTTATGAAGTAAGTCACCGGAGTGTCTGATATATGTAATACAAATGGTTACTAAGCATTGTGTAATTATTTTAGAGATAGTTCTAGCTAATTTAGGAGGCGCACTGTTAATACCATATATAACAGGTCTAATGGGTATGCTTCATTTATGAGTTTATGAGTTGGGTAAAGCATATATATTTAGGTATATTGGTGTGATATTCTAGCAAATTGGACCAATATTTCTTTTCCTTTGTAATAGTTTTTTGTTACTGTTTTGTTGAAAATTTGTATTTCAGTGTTTATATTTGTTCAGTGGCTTTTATGTAGGTGTTTGTTCAATTTAAAATAGATTTTAATTTCTCAGTATAGAAGTCTGTGTTTCTTATAACTATTTATTCTAACCATTACCAACATGTTTTCAAAACGTTTGTTATATATTTTATAAAAACATTTGCTTAATACTTGCATATATTATTTCTCTATAATTTTAAACGGAAATGTATTACGTTTTATCATTGATACACATACTAACTTTACCGAATCATAAACACACATTCATTCATGATTCTTTCTTATATAAAAAAAGAAAATCTTATGCCGCTTGGATAGATAGTTTTTAACAATTTCGAACGGAAAAGTATTTCTTTCACGGACACTAGCGTTACCGACATACAAACACACTTAATTCGTCTATAGTTTGAATAAGTTTGACATATGTATTATTTTTCATATACATAAATTTTCATTTAAAATATTCATTCATTGCTTTATTACTCGTAAGAGGTATCTGAAAAATGAAATCAAACCTTAATCAACATACTAATTCAGGGGATTCCAAACACATTTTTCGACATCGATTGTTTTTAAAAAAAATCTCTGACAAAGCTCGTTAAAGTGAAACATGTTAGATTAAAGACCATTTTTCCTCTCTGTTCTTAAATTATTCTATTCATATATATATGTATATATATATATATAAATATATATTATATATATATATACATATATATATATATATATATATATATATATATTATAGTTTAGAACATATACAGATTATCATCTACTGCAATGTGTACATTTTGTTGCGACATTTAAAGGACAATATCTCATCAGGTAATGTGAAAGGAGATGCAAAATTCTTTTCTTATATTAGCAAATTGTGTGTGAGAGGTAAGTGGGTTAGATAAAGGGAAATCAGAATTGTAATTTGTACGTTAGAATTTGAACAAAAGGAGGAAGGGGACGAGGAGAGAGCTGATTACTGGACATATTAAAACTTGTATAGACAGATTTAGCAGTATAAGGTAAGGTATGTTCATTTACAGCCTTTATGGCCAGTCCTTTGGGTTTAACAAAGAGAAAAAAAGAGAAAAAAAGAAAAAGAAAAAGTGGCAAGTAAATGTATATGGGGTAGGAGGGAGTAGGAGAGGATAGACTAAAAAGGGATAGGAATTGCTATTTGGTAAAACCTTTCTGTATTACTGAAGCATACGGCTACAATATTTTTGTATTTAAATTTAGTTTTTATATTTAATATATTTTTATATTTAACCTAAAATTTAAAATTTAGGAATTCCCTGTTTATATATAAAACTTTAATTAGATCACAATTTGTTGCATGAAATAAAGATTTGTTCCTTTTGTTCAAATTCTAACTTATATCTGATTTCCCATTTTCTACCCCACTTCCCTCTCACACATAATTCGCCAATAAAGGTAAAGAATTTTCCACCTCCTTTCACACTACCTTATCAGACACTGTCCTTTCAATGTCGAAAAGAAATGTACACTTTGTAGTTGATGATAATTTGTACATGTTCTAAACCATAATGTATAATAAATATTCATAGCTCTCTTTTTATATTGACCACTGTTTTAAATTAAGGTATTGAAGTTGTTAATATTTTCTTCGTTCCTTATTCATTTTTGTATATATATATATATATATATATATATATATATATATATATATATATATGCGTCAATGCCAATATATCTTAATTGATATATTCATTTGAATTTTGTAATCTTAAAACATTATCGACGGTTACCTTATAAAGTGTAAAAGTAATTATTCTACATGTCACGAAGTCTATGATTTCATAGAATTGTCGCTGTGATATACATTGATTATGTAAAGCGGCAAGAAATGAAATGAGGTCGAATACAGGTCCCAATCAGAGTCAATATATTTTTACTATGACAAGAACAGGGGGATTTTAATGCTTGGATGTCAACTTACGAATAACAGGGCAACACCTGAATTAACCCTTTCTGATTGTTTCCATATCATTAAGTGGTTTCCTTTAATTTCTTTGGTCAGGCGAGTCTTTCCCTGGTCAGTTGCGATGTTTTATATCTTAGGTGAGACGCGATAATCAAAGTCGTGATCTCTCTAATGCCACACTCGTTGTTCGACGACTACGAAACCTAATGTTAACCGATGTACGTTGTAAAGCCTGTTTTCCGATGGGTTGAGTGGAATCAGCATTAAAATGGGAATTGATCTGATGCATGGGTGGTTACCACATTCACTAGTAGCTTCGCCTGTCATAATATGAGCCTGTTGCTGATATCCATAAAATTCATCTGGGTGATAAAAATCTAGTGTATTCCAAGGAATGAAAGCGATTTCCAATCTATCTGAGGAAATTATTCTGTGATCAGAGATTGTTCAATAAGGTTTGTTTGCTAGAAATAAAAGCAAAATACAGTACTTGTTTATATAATACGTCATAGGTATATAATACGTCATAGGTATATATTACGTCATAGGTATATCAACCGGAGAAGACGAATCGTTTATTTAGTGTAGTCTGTAATTCCGTTTTCTGCCACTTCTCTTTATGTGAAACAGAAATTAAAATTCGTCGGTAATTTAAGCAAGCATAAATCAGATTTAGTTAATTAACAAATGAATGTTACACAAATATCAAATTAATAAGAAAATGCATTCTACTGCTTGAAAAAAAAAACAAAAAACGGCAAATTGTCAAATGATAAGTTAGCCAAACCCCACACAGCTTTTACGAGTCCAGATGTAATGTTTTGAAGTGGAGGTAGACAGATGTCAGATATTAACCATTTTAGGCTTTCTAGTAATATTATTTATAAATTACAAGTTTTATACAAAAGTAACGAGTTCTGGAGTGAATAAATAAATGGAATCATAATTAGTTCTGAATAGATTTTTAAGCCTCTTTTTGGTTAAATAAACAAATATAGCTAATGTTACCATACTAATTTTATGCACATTGGCTACTTACACTGTAAAATTAGAATACAAACAAAACTATTTGAGTTTAGCAATCGACATACGATGCATGACTATAAATATTACGAAATACGTATCAGTATTAATAAAATTCGAAAATCAATTGAATTAATTAAAAACTATTTTAAGTCGTTGGACTTAATAAATCTGGAATTGACTAATATTTATTAGCACTGTGATCCAGGCAATATTAAACAGATTTTCAAGAAAAACAACCCAGAAAATTGTTTTAGAAATTTAATTTAATCAAATTTTGAATTAAATATATTCCAGAGTTGTATCCACTAAAAAGGAAATTCAAATCATTCTGCAACTTTCAATGCAAATAAAATTCGGTATCAAGGAATATTGGTGAAAAATAAAACTTAAAAATAAAAAATGATAGATCAAGAAATACATATGATATCATCGTAATGAACTTGAATTATTTCAGAAATCGATGTCTTATTTATTTAATACAAAAAAAGCATCCACACAAATACAAATACACAGAGAGAAAAATATATATATGTTTATATATAATACAAACAGAAATATTATTTTTTCATCACTTCACGCATTCTCACTTTTATACGGGGTTCTTATCAAAATGGGGAACAACTTTTAATGTGAACCATCATGATATTTTATAATTATTCCAATTAGAGCAAATCTTATATACATAAGAAAAGGAATATATATATATATATATATATATATATATATATATAAACGAGATTATAATTATACTCGTGTCGAAAATCTTCCTCGAAAACTTTCCAAGGAAGGAAAAAATGGTTTTAAAAAAAAAAGAAAGAGTCATAAAAGTTCGGACCGAGATCAGCACGAAGCCCAAAGGAAAAAACCCGACACGAGTCATCAAATTACAGAAAAAGCTCAATACACAGGTAGAGCGAAATAAATAGCTGTTTTTTCCTGATGATCCGTTTAGGTGAAACCTAGGTTGGTTCGTATGGCTCATTAGGTTTTATATATATATATATATATATATATATATATATATATATATATATATATATATATCGCGAGAAAAGGGAAACTGACATTACCAAATTTTAATAATTTATTTAATTTCTTTATAAGGTATTACATTATATCGTTTAGCGTCTAACAAAATTTTACTTTACTTACGCAAATAGCATTACGAATATCAATATATATTTAAACAGTCCTAAACATTACGATATTTTTTACTTGTGTTTAGAAATGTATGTTTCACTGCAAAATCAACATCATACATCTAACAAATACTAAATAAAGTCCACCAGAGAACGAAACATATCAATAAAGTAGAGTTTGAAAATAAGTGACATTTCATTTAAACAGATATATTTACTAAAATTACGGAACATGTATTGTAATACTAAATAGTACATTTATTTAATAGAATCGCCATTGTCTTCAACCACGGCCTCCAGATATCTTTGGTATCTTCTAGAACTTTTCTGAAATGTCATCGTGCTTCAGTTGGTAAATCCTGCCATAGTTCCCAAGCAAACTGAACTCTTCGAATTAGAGCTTTCGTTGTGAATACCAAACAGTACAGCATGCAGTTTTCAAATTTCTGTCTGTGTGAATTGGTTCATGATGCTCTGTTTCTTATAGGCGGGGACTATTTGACCCTTTTAAATAGCGTAGTCTACAAGACCAAGGACAGTCAACGTGAAAAATAAAAAATATAAAATGGCGGGAATTCGCCTATTGCAATTTGTTTTTATGATTAAGTAAATGCATGAAATCGTTTAACAGCTTTTTTTCTAATACTAAATGTTTTCTACCTAGTTTATATATTAGAAAGACTTCTTTTCGAATCCTGAGTTCGAGATTTCAATCTGTAACTATACTTTAGAAAAATTTTAATTTAATTTGAAACCCATCAAGTACTGCAACCATTCGATTATTTCAGACTTGACTTTTGGATGGCAAGTCTATGGTTCAGAAATATTATTTCTTTTTGTGAGTGTGTGTATGTGTGTGTGTGTGTGTGTGTGTGTGTGTTTTAATCTTTTGTACAAAGCAAGGCGATAAACCAGTAAGACGCAAAGCTTTACGGAGATTAAAAGAAACAGAAAAAACTTTATAGCTGTGAGAAGACAATAATGAAAAAAGAATCAATGAAACAAAATATGGCAATTAACGTTGAATACATTTTTTTAATATTTAGTAGAGCGATAAAACTCTTAAAATCGATGTGTAAGAAGGCATAAAAAATCGCAACAAATATTTTAAGGTTTTATAGCAAAAAAAAAAGCAAATTGAAATTTCTTCACAACAGAAGCAAATGGATTGATTTCGAGATGCCACTCAACACTAATAACGATTCAGATTCTTCATTAAAATCGGTCAATAATCTCAAGACCTATAGCGGACAGATCAGACCAGATGTTACATCAATATTTTATACACTGACGAATAACAGAGTTATAAATGAAACATATAGTTTTTGGTGAGATATATTCTCTTGTAAGACAGAGTGGAATGTAGATTTCTAGCTGCATTTCTAGTAATTTATTCAATATAACCTTACCAATTCATGTCAGATGAGACACCTTTTTGGGGGTTAGCATCAGACGTGTTAATGGAAGCCAGTAAATGTTCACTTATTTTTAGATAATTTCTAAACACTTTAGAAGAGTGATTCACACAATTATTCAGTTTATAGTTTAAAAGTCGTACAGCATGCGAACTTTTAAGCAAGCTCCTTTGGTGTAAAACAACTTGGACCTCTGGTTTAGCTAAGAAAAAACATCGATATTTTCATTACATAACTTTGTATTTTTCAAATAATTTTAAAGAACTTCAAACACTTACTTTAATGTTGATAGGGGTTATAAATTAAATTCTTGCCAAAAATCCAATTTGGGTTGAAAGTCAGATTTGGGCCTAAAGTTTTATTCAGGGCGAAAATTGTATTCTTTAAAGAAAAAACTCCGTGGAATTTCAAAACATCGCATTTAGAAACCTGTCACTTTAACTCTGATTTCCTGGTGCTTCGATGAAAGAAAATTGATTTTCTCAATTCGCAAAAGTTTGGAGATATTTGAAACTGAATATAAAACAAAACGATAAAATTCAGCTGATAGTCATATCAAGAGTATAGAGAGAGCGATCAACCATTACAAAGCTACAGTCACGAACAGCAGGCACTGAAACCATGAACTTCTCTGATGGAACATTGTCCTGATGAAAAAAATTCTCTTTCAGTAGTTTTCTTGGGCATGTAGCACTTAATACCTTTCGTAACTGCTTCAATAACTTGACATAGCACTTTATATTGATGTTGCCGTTCTTTTGAATAAAGCCAATAAACACAATGCCCGTAATATCCCAGACATCTGTGGCCATCAACAGATGAAACGAAATTGGCCACATACATTTTTTCTCTTTGACTTAAAGTGATAAATCTTTCACACATGTTAGGTTAGGAAATTATTGGGAAACCAGCTGAATCTGCTTAAATCAAGATAAAGTTTTTTCGTGATAGCGATAGGGTTAGAAAACGTTCACTGTGGAGTCTCGCACCACCCTTAACTATCATGAACTGGATTACGAAATTGACTGCTCTACCATAAAAGTCAACCTCACCCGACCTGAAATCGGCAAAATCAGCAACACCACCCTCGACAGAATCAACTTTCAACTACAAAAAAGTGTTTCGGATTAACTCAATGGATTAACACCAATGATGACACCTACTTGTTTAACCGAAGAAATAAAACCAATTGTTAGTTAATCCAGTTTGGCATCGTTGAATATTACCCTTCTAATTCCCAAATCTATTCACTTTGGCATTATGCGATCCGTACCCATCTACAACAATGAACAGTGGAAAAAAACAAACGTGTGGACTTTTTTGACATCTCAATGAGGGATTTAGACTCCGCTTGGTCCTTAGATCTTGTTGGCTTATTTATTCTGTACAACCTGACTGGGTATAACGATTCAGATATGTAGGATATAGGGTGCTGCAAGGTTTATGTTCTTATGGTGGCAAAAATTCTACTAATATTAAAGTCTATAGATTTAGAAACTTAATACATAGGAATCAAAAAATCTTAATCTTAAAGTTACTATTAAGTTTAACCCCAAACATGTACACTTCCTACATGTAACACTTGATCTAATCGATAACACTTACTTTTCCTACTTAAAAACTAACACTAATCCTACGTACATCCACACTAAATCTAACCACCATCGATCAATTGTCAAAGCATATACCCTTCTCTGTTGAAAACAGAACTAGTAACAACTCTTTTAATGAAGAGATCTTTTATAAACATGTCAAATTCTATGACACTGTCCTTAAAAACAGCGTCTATAAATGACCTGACTTGAATGATAACAAACATAATAATAACACAAACAATAAAAATACAAAAATCATTTGGTATACACCCCTATTTAACCAGATGATAAGTACTAAGTTAGGGCATATTCTTCTGTAATTAATTGAAAAAACTTGACTAAAGGTAATCCCTTTAACAAAGATTTTAACAGAAATACTCTTAAATTGAGCTATAGCTGTATGGATACAGTTACTGCATTCTCTAGGGTGTGCGTTTGCTTTTAGGCAATGCAAGAAAGTACGCTTTTGTTACCGATGAAAATTTTTTTGGTAGTTTACGTACGTTAGCATTTCTTCTTTCAAAAACATCCTTCTTCTCTGATATAAATGAAACATATTGACAGGTCAGATTATATGGTCGCCTCATTACCTCAAGTTAACATAACTAATCATTTCTACTTTGTACCAGACCGACTAACACACGCGCGTACATACACACACTATAATTATATATACACACACGCACGCACACACGCACACACATACACACACACATATATATATAATAGGTGACTATAAAACTTTTCAAATCTCTGTTTCAATAATATGAATTGTATTTCGTCAAGCGTGTTTCGTAACCTTTTATAAAAATGATTTTTAAGGATTTTTAAAGAAAATTCGTTACTTTTGTTCTAACAATTAAAGTAAGAGGAGATAAGGTCAGAATTACAAATATACTCATGGGTATGTCTTGACTAACCAATTAAAAGTCAGATCTACGCTAAATAAGAAAATATGGTTAGAAGATGATGGTGGATGAGTTATTTTTACATGTCACGATAAAATGGCGCTGAGACCTGTCATCGATGACGATTGCAGAGGATATTACAACGAAGAATGTATCATGTATGCAGCCAAATATGACGTTCTATTTGTTGAAGTGCCTTTTTATATACAGGAAGCTTCAGAAAGGGACATGTTGAGAAAATAAAAACTGTATAATATCTATATAGGATGCTAGTAATAATAAATAGACGGCAAAACAGCAATATAAAGGTTAAATAAAACAAATAAAGTAACTGTCCGTAAAGGGTGTACAATTATATATTAATAAAATAATAGCTATAAATTGCAATGCCTAATTTTATATATTAAAATAATTAACTATATTTTAAGGTAAAAGATAGAGAGTGTCTGCATGTCACTGTTAACTCGCTTCTTTGTTTTAAAAGTTTTTTGTTAAGAAACCTGCTTCTTTTTAACTGGTTCGTCTTCCTCTTCACTCTCTTTTAATTAATCTTTTTACTCTTATGTAGCCCCCTGCACATCAGTGGCATTACCGCCTTGCTCGGGGTGATGCGATAAAAAAATATTATATTATATATCAAATATAATATTTTTGTCGCATCACCCCGAGCAAGGCGGTAATACCACTGATGTGCAGGAGGCTACATAAGAGTAAAAAGATTAATTAGAAGAGAGTGAAGAGGAAGACGAACCAGTTAGAAAGAAGCAATAGAAGGATGGGAATACAGGTGTGACGAGAGTTGTAAAGGTGGAGAGAAAGGAAAGGATATACGGGGTGGGGAAAGAACTAGAGTCAAGTGGTTAATAGATGAGTATTGACATTGAATTTAAATTCCTGGAGATTGTAGCTGTCAGGATTATGGAAGCGAGTTCCACAGGCGGGAAGTGCGAGAGAAGAATCTGCAGGAGTAGAATTGTCATCTGCATTTGGTTAATCTAACTATGAATGGGTGGGACCCTGATGCCAATCTTGTTGCACGAGTAAACACCTGTTGCAGGGGCACCAGTGGTTTAAGCACGTTGGAGCAGAAACCATGAAAGTATTTATAAAACAAAGGGAAGCCACATCTCGTCTGTGGGAAAGTGGCTGTAGTCGAGCCGCCAATTCGGTACCTATCACATTACTGATTCTCCTTTGGAATTATATTATATATTAAAAATTTTGAAATAATCGAAGCGGTTTTGTGCGTCAATCTGAGGGCCGAACAGAGGATTCGGAAAAAGATGGAGGAATCTAACAGTGATTACGTAGGTATGGTACCACAAAAATTCTTACTGATTTTTTGAGTAAGAAAAAAACATGCGAATCTTTTGTTGAGGACCTAAAACTCAACACGGAATCTGATAGCAAATGCCTTGAAGAGGTAGTGCTGCCCTGGGAAAGAGGGTGGCTGGTGTAAGTCACTATGTCTGGTAACAGAACTTTGCTCTATTCCACACAACCAGAATAAACCAATCATAACCACTTAAAACTGGCCACCTATCTCTCTAAATTGCAACGCTCTTGATCAATATCTGTTGGATGGAGTTGAGCGAGAGACCAACAACACTCATTGTCACAGCAAAGATGAAGAAAAGGAAAACATTATGGCAATATTAAATAACTTAAACAAGGAGACCGTTCAAAAGCGATGCATGACATTCCTAAGTTCTCTGGGGACCGTGCTTAAAGCAAATGGCAGTTTTATTGAATAAATTACTCTTAAGTATTTCATAGTATATATGTGTCATTTTAATAAATATATCTGTCAAAATAGGATATCATATTTATTTAATTTTTTGCGTAATTTGGACGACAATTGATCCATCGCATCCTGTATATAGTCTACACAAAATTCACCTTGATTTGCAACCTGTTTAACGAAGTTTCTCACTTAATTACACATCGCCATATTATTAAAATGTACTATCCAATACGTTAACCATAACATAATTGAGCCGATGTGAGCGAGTTGAAAACGTGAAAGTATAACAAAAATACAAAAGAACATGAAAGATCAATTGGTTTATTGTCAAGATGAATGGCAAAACATTCCTAAAGAAATATTTTTAGTCGTATTTCTCTGTACCAAATCAAGACTGGAGTGTACTTTCTGAAATTTGGAGAAATTCTAAAAACATATTTAGATATTTAATCTCTTTAAGTATATAATCAATTTCATTTTGTGAAATTTTAGCTTTTCTTCCATCAATAAAATCAGTTTAGCTTTTTTTTTATTTGTGGCTCATATCTTTTTCATACTCTTTTTTCTGTCTGGGTCCTTTTGAAGTGTTGCACTGAATGATTACAGATACCGTGAAAGTATATTGACATATATCTAATCCTAATATAGGGCGAATTGTTTTCTTGGATCAAGCACTAGTTTCTTCTCGTTTTAATTGAAAGCAGTTAGAAAATACAGAGAAAACGAAAGAAAGCGAACACAAGTCAATTACAGTATATATATTGTCTTTTCACCTTTGAGAAAATAGCGTTGAAAACAGTGGTTTTTCATAAGTTAGCATCATTGAACCTGAACAAGTTTTGTTTGGACGGACGAATAGAAACCCCAAAAGTTATGAGTATTTCTTTTTAATTGGCATAATTCTTTGCAATGCAGTAAAGCCAATAATATACAAGATGTTAACCCGTATGGAAGAATTAAGAACAGTAACATTAATTATGAGCGAGAAGAGGAAAGAATTATCAGGAGGAAAGTAGAAAGTGATTGATATTAGCATCTCAATTTTTACAGATTAGAATATGCTGTAAATGATGGAGCTGGAAGGGATTTTCACAAACTGTTAGCAAAGAACTTACGGCTACATCTAGCCGGCTCAATTGTAAAATGACGATATCTCAATGCAAGTTTGGTCTTCTTCTATGTGCCCTGTTCCTTCAGAACGTAGGAGATCATGGTTCTTTCTACCTATCCATTGTTGCCCTTAACAGAACTACGCTTAAATGAAAAAAAGTTAAGACATCATAGCTATGAACCCATCCGAACAATTATCATGAATTAATTCATAGAAAAAAAAACAGAGAGGCAATCTTAAAACGGTGGGAAAGTGAATGAATCCGAGCTACCAGATCAGGACCAATAATATTGCTGGTTCTTTGAATTTTTTACAAGTAGTATAAATAGCGGCATTCGAACTGATATGGTAAGATAGATTCTGGAAAGAATAACCGTCTCACCAAACACAGTGAACAAAATTCTTTAGCAGCTGACCTGGAAAGGGATTCAATATAGTCTGTCCACTTCATTTCAGCTGAGAGCGTTAAACCGAAAAGGCGCAACGAGTTTCAATTTCTTAGCGGTGGGATCATTTAATGCTGCGGCATCATGTAACTTAAATTTTGTTTGGATGACTTATTTATGGGATTCATGTTCCTTTTGTGTTGCATTGTATAATTTCAGTGTTGATTTCTTGTAATTCCTGTTTGGCTGGGTGCATTTGAAGTTTTATGAGGTTCCATTGCAATTTATGTCAACACAAAATAAAATCGTCAGTGATGGTGGATTTTATAATATTTCAGTTTAAACTACCTCTCTGAAGATGGCTCATGTGAGCCGAAAGCTTAGAAGAAAACCAATAAATAATTATCCAAATGTTGGAGAATTTTTGTCTTTATTTTCAACTGAAATTAAAGCAAAAATACGACGTTTAGAACGGCTCATGATTAAACATAATAGACATTGATTGTCTCTTATATTTAATAGCATATGTCTAGAAAATTACTTGCTGCCTTGATATACTAAATATATATATATATATATATATATATATATATATATCGCATAGTGATGATCCACATATACTGTCTTAATATGTATAGGAAACTCTTCACTGACGCTCTCGCGAAATCTCGCGAAATAAGAAACTAATTCAAATTTTAAAATCATTTGTTTCTGATGAAGGACCGAGGGCGGTCTGGAATATAAAATATAATAGTTGAAATGAACAAATACTGTCAAAAAAACACATTTTTAAACTTAAAACGTTTTAATATTCTTTGCTATATATATATATATATATAAATGTAAGGAATGATCTCGTCACTGGCATTCCACAATGATTTTCATTTGCGAGAAAGGATGTTTCTTTGGGAGACATATTTTTACTATCTCCTGCTATATGTCGTAGTAATCATGTTCCTAATAATAATGACAATTTGGTTATGCGAAGATAGATAAAAGTTTGAAACCAAGGGTAAACAATGAAAAAACTTTATTAATTGAATTAATATTCGAATAGTGAGTGGAGCGGCCGAGTGCGTAATGATTAAATGAGCGGTGGAAACCTGTCCCGCTCACCTTAGTGCCGTAACCGAAACTAACACTGTACCCAGAAGGCCCTATTTCCAAACAGGGGATGTACTAAAACTATATTTTTCCCAAGTCCAATCAAAGGAGAATAACATATCTTAAATATTTTTGTTAGGGTCAACTGTTGGGGAGAATCGTCGAACATTTTGAATATATTGGGTAGCGAGCAGATTAGACATTTACCTGTCTAGTTACTGAAAATCAACTAGCAAAATCAGCTAGCGAAAGTAAAAAAAACTCGAATTCAAAACCTTCGATTTTTTGGATTTAAATAATGAAAATATTTTATCTATACCTGATATAAATTTATAAACTTTCAAACAGATTAGTTGAAGATATCCGCCTATCAATACGATCAATATGTATTTTACTACAGTAGGCAGCTTTTGTGTGGGTGATAACTATTCTTTTCCAGGCCACCCTTTAATTGCTTGACAGAAAAATTGTGGGAGAAAAAATGGCCAAAGGAAAGGAAAAATCTGAAGGGAAAGTTGAAAATATTCACTGTAACAGACCTCATAAATTTGATTCCTAATCTTCAGCGACATTTTGCCGACATATTCCAATTAAGTTTGAATAAAATATGACAGATAATAAATTCACATATTAATTTATATGCACTTTTTTTCGAAAGATCGTAAATTGTCGAGATATATGATTATCATTCGAAGGTTCACTTTCGAACATTTTATCATGTGACGAAGACACTTGTTCAGTGAGATAATAAGCTGGCTTTGTTCTGAGTCAAACAAATTGTTTTAGTTAACATTGAATTAATTATCACATTGACTATTGCGATCAACGCAAATTTAGACACATGTTATCTATCTATCTATCTATCTATCTATCTATCTATCTATCTATCTATCTATCTATCTGAGGCTGTTGATTATCTATCTATCTCTCTATCTATCTGAGGCTGTTGATTATCTATCTCACTCTCTATCTATCTGAGGCTGTTGATTATCTATCTATCTATCTATTTGAGGCTGTTGATTATCTATCTATCTATCTATTTGAGGCTGTTGATTATCTATCTATCTATCTATTTGAGGCTGTTGATTATCTATCTATCTATCTAT
>JBBBDQ010001209.1:932500-982500 GCA_037127315.1 Ascarosepion bandense
TTATATTTGATAATATCTTTTTTCTCGCCCAAGCATAGATTACATCTGCCCCTAAAATAGCTGGGCGTTTTAGCATATTTGATGAACCTACATTTAACCTCTGTCCATTTTCGGTTATTTTCGGTGTATGTTGTCTTCATATAAGATTACTCGTATATTTATTATTATTATGTCATTTTTCATCATATTTCGATTTCTGCTTTGGTCTCACTACCAACCAAGTCTGCGGGGAGACCTAAGGCAGGTAGTGGCGTGTTGTTATGACTCCATTTCATGTTTTTCTATCCTCCCTATCATCCCCAGCATTACATAGATAACGTTTTCCTTAGTGTGTGGGCTGTACTTAATAATACAATTTTTTGTATATCTCTTAAGCTGGGGTTTCCAGGGATTCTTTCAATGTGTTGTTTTGTTCCATTTTTTATCATTCCAAGTGCACCTACTATCACTGGCACAACTCTTGTTTTCAATTTCCACATTTTTTCTATTTCAATTTCCAGGTCTTTATATTTTGACAGTTTTTCAAATTCCTTGATTGCTATGTTACAATCCGCTGGACAAGCCATATCAATTAATAGACAAGTTTTCTCCTTCTGGTTTTTAACAATAATGTCTGGCCTGTTTGCTTCAATTTTTCTGTCTGTGTAGATGGTGTAATCCCATAGAATGGTTACATCTTCTATTTCTGTAACCGGTGCTGGATGATGTTCATACCAGTGTTTGTTTACAGCTTTTCCATAATGTTTGCACATTGCCCAATGTAAATATTGCCCAACTCTATCGTGGCGATTTTTATATTCGTTTGGGGCAAGCACAGAACAGCCTGAGATTAGGTGGTCTATTGTTTCTTGGTGTTTATCACAAAACCTGCATTTTGGATCCATATTATTATGCATAATATTTGCCTGAAAGTTTCTCGTGAAAAGACTTTGGTCTTGTGCTGCAAGTATAAATCCTTCAGTTTCAGACTTTAATCCAGATGCACGTAACCATCGATGAGTATTAACTTTGTCAACATTGGATTTATTGGCACGTACTGGATATTGGCCATGCAGAGGTTTGTCTTGCCAGCGCTGTTTCATCTTTTCAAGAGCTTTATCTTTGGCTTTCATTTTCATATTTTTTGCCGCAATAGTTGGTTCTTGGCTACTGTTTTGCTTTTCTACAGAATCTACTAACTGTAATTCTTGTTTGTATTTACTGCCTTCTTTTATTATTGAATATTTTTTCTTTCTTTCTTCATGTTGCCTTACTAATTGTATCATCCAATCCTTTGTTGTTTCTATGTATGTTAGTAAGCCAATAGTTGTTGTCTTGTATGACAATTCCAGCTGAATAAGACCCCTTCCATCTTCTTTACGGGGTATGTATAGACGGTCTACATCAGCCTTTGGGTGATGCATCCTATGCTTAGAAAGAAGCTTTCTTGTTTTAGCATCCATTCGCCTGATGTCGTTTAGAGTCCAGTTTAAGATGTTGAAGCTATATTGGACAACTGGGATTGCAAGGCTATTAATGGCCATAACTCTATTCTGTGAATTTAATTCAGTTTTTAATATCATTCGTAGCCTTCTATAGTACTCTTTACGCACTATTTCTTTCATTTTTTTATGGTGAATGTTTTCGCTCTCATTTACACCTAGGTATTTATAAGCTTCTTCTGGTTTCAATTCTTTTATTGTTACAGCAGGGTCTAGGCTAATTGAGGATGTTTCTTGTATTGATCCACGTAAAACTGTAGCTTTAGCACATTTATTCAAATTAAATTTCATTCCAATGTCTTCGCTGAAGCATTTTACAGTTTGCAGAAGGCCTTCCAGCTCATTATCATTCTTAGCATATAACTTTAAGTCATCCATGTAAAATAGATGGCTTATTTTCTTTTGGCCTATTTTATAACCACATTCTGTCTTATTAAGTTGACTGGTTAGTGCTATTAATGATATGCAGAATAGTAAGGGAGATAAAGAATCACCTTGAAATATACCTCTTTTGATGTTTATTTCATCAGACTTATAGGTTCCATTTATATGATTGAGGTAAAGGGTTGTTTTCCATATAGACATGCACTGTTTGATGAAATTGATGATGACGGGCGATATCTTGTATATATTTAAAGTCTTTAAAATCCAGTTATTATTATTATTATTATTATTATTATTATTATTATTTATATTTAATTTAATATATATAATTATTATTACAACTTTTATAATAATATAATAATACTACTATTATGAATATTATATTTTGTATTAACCAGAAGAATTTACAGTATATTTTCTAGCGTCGATGCAACAATGCATTGTCTTACTTCTATTTGAATAAAACATGAAAAACAATAAAATTGTATTCGATGTGAAGAAAACCTTATTAAAAATTTGAGAAATACAATTAAATATACAAATAGACCAGGTGTATTTAAACATAAAGTTTTGTTGAAATACAGCATATTTCTATCACTCTCTCTATCTCCATTCTTTATCTCTCTCTCTCCTCCCTCCCTCTCTCTCTCTCTCACTCTCTTTCTTTCTTTCTTTCTCTTGGTGTATTGGATCCAACAAAGCGGTGATTAGACATGTCAAATACGGAAATAGAACTGAAAAATAATTATTTATAATTAATACACGCATAAATGCATCGTTTTATATATATGTTTGTTTTGCCGTATCACACCTCATCAGTACGGTTAGACTCCGATTGCTTTTTTACCCAGGATTGAAACCCGACCGAATTGTCGTCAGTCGGCGACTCTATGTTTGTAAATGTATATGAATTGAGATCAAGTAGGTATTAGAATATGATCAAACGATAGGATAAGGAATTAATTTTTCAAACCCGTCGGGGCGGACAAACATAATCTCGCTGCTGACCTTGAACGGGGTCTACACTATGGTGAATTGGGGCAAGAAGTGGCATGTCAATTTCAATGCGTCTAAGACCAAGCTGTTTTCTGTCAATCATCACATGCAACCTCTCCTGCCTCCCATAAACATGGGCCAAGCGATTTTCCCTGAGAGCAATACACTGCGCCTCCTCGGCCTTACCCTCTCATCTGATCTCAAATTGAACCGCTACATCGCGTCCATAGCTATATCCACTGCTAAGAAGGTTGGGTCACTGTGTCGAGCCAGGATGTGTTTCCCGCCTGAATCCATCCTGCATATATACAAATCAACCATTCGTCCTTGCATGGAATACTGCTGCCATATATGATCAGGCGCCCCTGTCTTTCATTTCAGTGTTCTCGACAAGCTCCAAAGGAGAATGAGTAATGTGATAGGTACCGACTTGGCAGCTCGACTACAGCCACTTCCCCACCGACGAAATGTGGCCTCCCTTTGTCTGTTCTATAAATACTCTCATGGCTTCTGCTTCAACGAACTTAAGTCACTGGTGCCTCCTCCACATGTGTTTACTCGTGCAACCAGATTGGCAACTGGGTCCCACCCATTCACAGTTAAATTAACCAAATGCAGACGAAAATTCTACTCTTTCAGCTTCTTCTCTCGCATGTCCCACCTGTGGAACTCGCTCCCATATTCTCGCTTTCCTGACGACTACAACCTCCAGGAATTTAAGTGCAATGTCAATACTCATCTATTAACCACTTGACTCTTGTTCTTTCCCCACCCCGTACATCCTTTCCTTTTTCTTCACCTTTGAAACTGTCATCACACCTGTATTCCCATCCTTCTGTTGCTCCTGGTTCGTCTTCCTCTTCACTCTCTTCTAATTAATCTTTTTACACTTATGTAGCCCCCTGCACATCAGTGGCGTTACCGCCTTGCTCGGGGTGATACGATTAAAAAAAATATTTTCATCAAATGTCGCTTAACGCAAAACCTAAACTTATTTATAAATGGAACTTTGTCTGTGTGTGTATGTGTGTCTGTGTGAGTGTGTGTGTCCGTTACCTATAGACTCCGAAACGGCTGAACCGATTTTCTTGAAATTTGACACAGTTGTACTATAAGAGTCTGCGAGTGCTTTTAGGTTGGTTTTGTGTCGAGGTACCTCCGATAAGTATTGAAAACCGATAATCGAAAAAATAGTGTTATAGAAGGAGTGGTCCGATTTTAATCAAATTTGATACACTCATAGACAAAGATATAAGAAACGATATTCAGAATTTTCAAGGTTGCAGTTCTTAGAATAGTGCAGAAAATCGATGATATATATATATATATATATATATATATATATATATATATATATATATAAAAGGCAAGATGTTTGTGTGTGTGTTTATCTGCCTGTATGTCTGTATTTTTTCAGCCCTTTTATTTTAGTTTTTGCTTCGAGTTTGGCTCTAAGTAGATATAATTGTAGTTCTTAGTCTCAGCCATGATACCATTTACTTAGAGGACTTATTTAGCCTTGAAATTTCAGTTTACAACGCAAAAAACATATTTGATATCGATATCAGGAAATCAAAATTTGACTTGCATCCATTAATTTTTCTTTCAGTCTGTGGTTTTGCTTTAACTGAAAACAACTATTGCTTTTTAGTCTTTCTTGCCAACATCCAAAGAGTCTGAACTCCAGGAACATGGATTAGTTTTAAAGCTTTCATTACAGCCGAGCATTGCCGGGCTATGCTACTAGTAATTTATATTTATAAATGTTCTCTATTATTCTTATTCATTCATACATATATAATGGTCTAGTATAAGACAATTGTTTAACAAGTTTACAGTTTGATACAATTATTAGCTGAATAGTGTTCCTGAAATGTTCGCCGTGTTTAATAGATTATCGCTTCAAATATATTGACAAAAAAGTAGTGAAAACCCTTATTTTGGTAGCCATACTAGTCTTGAAAAATAAATACTCTTAAAAAAAAACTTCGGCCACATTTTTAATAAGGGAATATATGTGACCAAATAATTCTAGTTTGATCACATCTGACCATAACACATCGTTGCAATATTTACTCCCTTGTTCGATATTAGGCTTCTGGTATAGGCTAATATGTATTTTAGAAGTTTAGTTTATCAGAAGTTTACTTCGTCGGCAACCTCGAAGTTCTGCTCGATAAAAAGCATCTAGTGACCGACTTCGTCGATACATTTAAGCCTGATTTCTTTACATCAATCATAATGTTCTTTATCATTAAGTGAGGGTATTTCGAAATATAATCTACGGCTATATCGTGTTGAATACACCGATCACCGAAGTTAAGTCAACATCGAGTCTGGTCAGTACTTAATGAGTGACCATTTGGGAATACCAGGTGCTGCAAACGTAAGTGCTAAGTATTGTCCACCGGTTCACCAGGTTTGGGGGTTACCGGTTCACCGGGGTTGGGTGCTGGGCTAACAACCCCGCCCCGTAAAAATAGTTTGTTATAGCAACAGAAATTTGCTCCCCTATGAACCATCTGGGTGTGATGGATAAATGATGATTTCGTAATATGTTTAATATATTTTCTCAGAAATTAACCGTAACTTATCAGTCATTCATTTATTCCCAGCACAATGAGTCTCGTTTTATTTCTAGATAATTCTATGTATTTTATATTTAGGAACATCTAAAACCTTGAAATTATTTTTATATATCCATCACCTTGTTTCTGCGTATCAATTATATTTATTCAGAAATTCTTGTCACATTCACCCGTCTTCTATATAGTCCTAAAAACGAATTCCTTATCGCAATACATGGTACCTTTATGCTGTCAAATAGCTGAACTTTTAAAGTATTATAGAATCATGTCAGTACTATTTCGGTTGTAAATTGTTGAAAAAAATGCCATAGAGCAATATTATTTTGTAATTTTCCTAAGAGGGTGGGGCGAAATATTTTGAACTGCACAAATCTGTAACTATATATATAACAGATGGAAAGTTCTAAACTATTTTATGAATTGTTCAAAACTAAATACGGAATCAACTATTTATGTTAAATTCAGTAAATACTTGTAAATATTCGCCTTTCCTTAGAAGATTTGCCAATATTCTATGCAGTTCTATTGATGTTTTGAGATCACTTTCAAACAATGAATGAAAAAGTTTACTAATTGACTTATTAGGGCACCTCGTAGCTGCAGGGAAATTGGATCAATCTCTAGTCGTTCAATAGTATGATTAGGCTGCCAAAAACAATGCTTCTGAAATCAACGCTTACATTAGTTTAGACAAAGGTAGTGCTGCAGCTCAGAAATTTTTTCCTAAAATGAGATGTGTTCCTGCATCTATGCATAAAATTGGAATAGACTTGAATTAGCTTAAGGCAAATGTTTCCACATTTTCTTTCAAGACCATTTGGTAATTTAAGCACAAGGGAATCACACATGCCCACAAGCCCAAGTACGCACACAAGCACACAGTCATATGCAACACTGTGCGGTCATTTGTCAACACATTAGTTCTTCAGAATGTATTCACCATTCTACACATGTATAAGATTTGATCAAAATATTGAAGTTTTGTGTAGAACCAGACACAAAATTAGTAAACAATGGCTATATTAGAATACTTAGTTTTCTGTTTCTTATACCAGCTTCCAGCTAGGACAAGATGCTTTAGTCTAACCTGTTGTTTTACTCTTAGCTGGAGAAGAGACTGTGTTTAATCTTCCGAGGGTAATTTTTGAGAAATTGAATGCACAATGCTCGTCCATGAATTCGAAATATTTCGCTTTCCGTGCTCTGATATCCGTTCGACTACCTGTCGGGCTATGCACACACACACACATACACACACACACACACACACATCTATATCTATATATATATATATATATATATATATATATATATATATATATATATCTTTGAATAGTGTAAATTTATTATGTCATTTTTTATTTTAATCCTTTCCCGTTCGCTAATCAGTTTGTGGTATTAAGGTAAAATTCATCAAGGAAGGTGCAGTAGTTTTTTTCTACCCTAGTACTTTCGGTCACATCTAAAATCTTCTTTGATTGTGAATTATGAAGCCAAATTTATTGCAACTGTGGTAAAAGCTGCATTTCGATGTGATACTGATTTTTAAAAACAAGCATGAACTGAACGCTCCCTGTGTTGAATTTCATCTTAAAACCAAGAGAAAGTTTATAAAACTGGAAAAGATCACTATAGAAATAAATAGTCATAAAATTGTCTATATTAATAAAGAAACATGTTTGAATGTAGATCAGTCAGGTAAGTGCCGTACGTGATACAACCTTAGGCGATCATGTCGCGAAAGAGACATAACAGGCTGGCCAGAAACTTTTTCCTTAGTAGGTTGCCATTATTTTCTCCGGTAGACCAGTTGCTCACCAAGACCACAAAATCCAATCTGTTCTGTTTTTGAACCCATAGCTGGAGGGAGAAGTGGCGGATTAATACGTTTCCAAAGGATTTTTGCAATGCGCGCGCGCGTGTATGTGTGTGTGTGTGGCTAAGTCAAGACCTAACATGGAGTGCTTACTGGCACATCAAAACGGGCCATACTGTTGAGTGATATACCGTAATAACTTAGAGGGCAAAAGCACCTACAAGAGTTTTACTTTTGAGTAGCGTTATTCGTAAATATAAGGAACAAAAGTTTTGACAATAAATTCTTGGAAGAAAAGTACAAAATGGGAATCCAACTGTCTTAAAATATTTTAAACTTTTAATCTTCATTTAACTCCCCACTTTATTGATCTGGTCATTTTTTTTTTGTCTAGGATGCCAAAGTTATGAAGCTTATTGCTGCAAAGTCAGTGAGCGGCGTATTTTTTATTGAACCCTCTGGTAGCATCGTTATGTATAAAAACTGATGTACCAATCAAGCGCAGACATCAAACAACTTCAAAAACAGACTTATTCTCTTATTTTGATCTCTATTTTTATTTTTATGACACTTTTATTATTTGGTTTTCAAAATAATATTTTTGCAAGTAACGGTCTAGTGAAAAAGTTATATAAGCAGGTAGAATTAATGAGCATTGTAAGCTATAAAAGGGTAAAACGTTTACATTGGTACACTGGATAGATTCACTCCCCACTCACCACTTGTAGAAATTGATTCAAACGAAAAGATATGTATATGGTAAAAGGAAAAGCTATAGTGTATCTGTGGCAATTATTGAAAGCTATATAAACTGAGTAGTGTTTGATTACCTTAAATGAGACATACTTAGAAGTCAGTCAGTTAAGTGCCATACGTGAAACACGCTTGGGAGATCATGTCTCTTTCGAGACATGACTGACTGGGCAGAAGATTATCCCGCAGTAGGTTGCCATTGCTTTCTGCGGTAGACTGGTTGTCGACCAAGGCTATAGAACCCAATCTGTCCTGTTATTTAACCCATAACTGGAAGGAAGAGACGGATTTATACCTTTTCCAAGGGTATTTGCGCGTAAGTGAATGCACTGAATTCAGCTGAAATTCGAACTCGGCTCCCCGATTTCTCGTTCCGAGCCGATACCCAATGCACCACAACGCACATCCTTTAAGTAAAAGATATTAATTGGACCGGCGAAGGTTGGTGTAAATGACAACTACCTAAATGGAATTCGGATGAATTAAAGTTCTGTTAAATGCACAACTTGCTTTCTTTTCGTTTTTCTATTAACTGATCAACGTGTGTCTCAATATGGACGCCACATTAATTGAGACCGGACAACATCACTATAAGTCGACTGAAGAAAGTTTATTCATGATTTTTCAAGGCAAATCTATGGATTGTGCATGATGGCGTGCTATTTGTCATTTATACTGGTATGCATTTCATCGTCTTGCTGTTAGAATGGTTTTACTTTACAGGTGAGTCAACCTTGACAGCTCTGTTTTTACCCGTGTCTTCATGTAAGCTATTTGTCGCATTTGATACTGGCCTTGGTTCTTGATAATGATGCCAAGATAATACAACCTCGTGTCTTACATGAATTGATGCAGAACTGGTACCAAGAAAAGATACGGATATCCCTGTTACGTATTTTGATCCTGCGCTCCGCATTATCACATAGACTCACTGCCTGTAGCCGCCATTAGTCAGACAAAGAAAAAACATAAACGTTATTAAGCAGGTGTTTCTAAATTTTGTAAATATCATCTAATAACGACCCATATATATATATATATATATATATATATATATATATATATATATAAGTGCGTGTGTGTGTGTGTGTGTGAAAATATGTAAAATTTGCCAATTGCTCATCTCAGATATTCTACTAAATTGTACGCTAATACACCACGAGACTGACATGTTAATCACAGAGATTGACTAATATTTTTTACTAGAATTTTGTGCAGCAAGCTAAAGTGTGTTGAAATTCTTACAGTAATCAGTATTGTGGAAGTTATCGCTTACTTTTTGGCAGAGATTTACAGACCCTAGCTTTCGTTCAATTTCGCAAGCAAATCGATGAAATTTGAAGAAATTTGATTTGTTTGCAAATATCTTTGAGAAAACCCCTACTTTGCAGTTTTTTTTTAAAATTATTTTAATTTGATAGGATTTCATGTTAGACATTATTTTTAATAGAATACATGCTTTCTTTTTCAACATCGAAGAATAAATTCTAAGTATTTCTTACTCTTGAGCATGCAATGTACAACTGACGCTGCGTAAATATTTCTTTCTGAACCCAATTTCCGATGTTTGAAACGTTTGGCTTTGTGACCTTTTATATTTCTCGCTAACGCAGAGCAAATTGAAAACTTAAAGGTAACCTAGACATGTTGTAATCCTTAGCAAGCATGTCCCGCTAGAAAATGTTCGACTGAGCAATAAGTTTCATCCTCACTCGATGCGATATACTTTCGGCCTTTTCCAACATCTATGCTACGCTTGGAAAATAGAAAATTAATAAAAAGATATACAAAAACAATATTGAAATTATACTGGATATGAATTTGTTATCTTAAATATTAAATTGTTTTTATATCACTTTGTGTATTTAAGTTAAGATGACTATTTTTACCAAAAAATTGATGATAATATTTTGTAACCAGCTATGCACCCTAGTAAACAAATTGTACTTTGTACCCCCTACCATTTTACATTTCTCTCTAAAATTTTGCTTCTGATGTTCAATGTGGGTCTGTTTTAGAGGGTTTGACGAACAAACGGACTAAGTCACAGTCATTTTAGATGCAGAAAAATGCCAGCATTTGGTACCTTTCAACAGATGACCATTCCCAAAGTTTATAAGAAAATTGATATAATCAATCTTAAAAATTACTGAAATACTCTCAGTAGGTCATCTTGGTCAAGAAACTTTCATTAACAAACAAGTGTCTTTTTTCTAAGGTGACCATATGCATTCCTTCGCTGTATTCCACACACTTTTTGTCTCTGGACTTTACTCATTATGTCTTCTTTCTGTGTCACTCACCATGTCTATAATACCAAGTGTGACACGCACAATACATAGATACAAGCCAAACTATATATAAATTATATTTAATTTCTTTTTAGATTTTTACCTCTCTTATTCCTCAAATAGCGTAACACAATCGAGATGAGGTATTTTTAAACATTTCTTTGACAATGCTACAAAGCACAAGAGTATAGCGCTACATATTTGCCATGAAGGTATGAAATATCAATTGACCACAGACTCCAATGAAATTTAAGCCTACCTTGCTGAGATAATCGGTTTATTGGAGATTGTTTTGTTTGCTTTTAAGGCCGTTTTGTGTCGCCAGATGCAATAATCGTAGTAGACAACAGAGGTATTATCATCAATTGTTACGCACCTTATAGTGGCAGACATATTTTCAATATTTCTTTGCATATATATACTATTTCTAATTGAAGTAAACGTTATTTTCCTGAGTATAAGTGCTAAAGTAAACTTCCTTGTTTACATACTACATTGAAACCAACGCCTACCTGCCTAGAGCATCGAAAAATATACCTTTTTTGCAGACATTTAAAAGGCATTAACTTACTTTATTTATAAAACTAAAAATTAATTAAGAAATATTTTGAGCCGTACCTGGATCGAAGGATCTCAGTAGCCAAACGTTAATCACATCAGTCTAAAATTCGGATTCTCTGAAAAAACATAAAAGTTCAATTCTTAATGAGAAATAAATTTTTGGATTAGACATTCAATGTTTTAGGTAGACAGAAGTTGAATTCGTGCATTTTATACCGTTATTATATATATATATATATATATATATATATATATATATATATATATTGTAATAAAGTTGTGGAACTCGTAGGTTTTTTTTAACCTGTTGTTCATGCATTTACTTTTATAAAGAGTGCTCGATACAAACGTAGAGCGTTATATTGTACAATATATATATATATATATATATATTCTTTTAGACATGTCAGATTAAATAAATTGCAAACATTTTGTCTGCTTGTTTTTTAATAATATCCGCTCACAGTCGCGGATAACATTTTCCGTATCATAATTGAAAGATGTCAGAAATAGGCAGTAAGTTTGACAGATATTATTATTGTTCATTTCTCAATTTTCCCAAGTACTTTCAATCTCCTACCGAGATCATTTTCAGGGGTTTGCTTTGTGGTAACAAAAAATACCCGCAAAACTGTGTTGCAAAAATTATTATAAATTTTCTTCTTGCGTCACAAAAAACGGTTGACAAATTTCTTAGCGTTCATTAGAACGTGGCAAATATCCAAAACTGATTTTTTGTTGTTGTAATTTCATGGTCATGCACGTGTTAACGCATGAAAAGACTGTTCTTTTAAAAACATTTTAGAACATTACTAAATTATTCATAGCTGATTCTGTAGTTTGCTTTTGTTTTGCTTGGTGTAAGATAATTCTGCTCCCGATCGATAACACAACTATCCTTTGAAGGCTTGAATTTCATTTTTAATTAGAAAGATGCTCACGTGTATTTAAGTTGTGCAAGGTACGCGAGACCTTGAAATGAACGATTCTTTTTTCAGAAACAACACAAAATAAATTATTATGCAACAGCTGAAGCATGAGGAAGAGTAACAAGACGAGAAATAAAAATACACAGCACGATATATTCAAACCTACACATGTATGAAATTTAGAGTCCTTTACATCCTAGTGTGAAGAAATTTAAATATTCATTCCTGAAATCACAAACCTAAACAAGCGACATTAATTTGACGGAGACCTTTTATAATGTGGTGTGTCCCTTCAGAATGTACGCGATCATGTCCCTCCACATCCTCCTGTCTCATTCATTACTTAATAAATTATATGTTTCTCCTATTATGGGCTGCTTTCCTTTGTCCCACTTTCCCTCAAATTGTCCTATGAGTATCACATTTTCCAATCCCTCCTTCCTCATTATATGCCCCAGATATTGTACAAATTTCTTTTTCGTTTCAATTTTCTCTAAAACACCATCGTTGTTCACATGTTCAATCCGTGGTCTCCTCAGCATCCGTCTGAGGAGCACATTTCTGTTGTTTCAGTTTTCTTCTTCAACTTTGAGAAGATCGTCCAGCATATCACGTAGTAGTTCAGTACTTAGTTTCTTTGTTTCAAACGGTATTTTTCTGTCTATTAATACTCTGCTTAGCTTTTGAAATTCATCTGTAACATTCTCAATATTTCTTATTACTTTCGCACTTTCCGTTTTCTGTTAGAATAGTTCCCAGATATTTAATGGCTGTACTTATTTTATTTTGGTATCCCAGAAGATACGTAATTTTCAGTGTGGGCTCATCGTTTTGCTGATAACCATGCATTATCTCTTTTTGTATGTCATAATTAGTCTTTTATTCTCTCTTTCCTACACTACCTTCTGTCGAAACATTTAAGATGTGAATAAACAATAATTTAATAATGAAAGTTTTAAAAATGTATTCTGTTGTAGAGATAAACACTCAAAAAAATATTGGACTCCTCCAAGTAGCCTAAATACGAACGTCGGTAATCAGGAAGCAGGTAGAAAGAGAGTTATTGAGAGAGAGAACGCCAAAATCAAACTGACTACAGTATTCAGCAACACTACTTCAAATACAAGAGACCTTATATATTTAATGCATTAACTTCATTCGATGCATCGAGATATAGAATTACAAAGATGATTCGAATTCATCCCAAAAGGAAGAAAAAAAAAACTCTCGCTTAGCATAAATGAATGGTGAAAAAATTTGACATAGCCAAGAATTTTCTGAGGTTAGTATATATTCAAAACGCAACAAGGACGTCGGCAAACTTCAAGGCTGTATGATATTGCAGCTATTAGGAAAAACATTTCCGAGTAAATTACTAAATAAACGAACCTAATGAACTTTAGAAGAATTGAAGCTCATTCTTCAGCAGCAACAAAAAATTCGAGAAGATATTATTTCAGGAAAGAAAATGAACAAGAAATGCATCAATTTCATTTTCACTAAACTCAATCGCTAAATCAGTTAGTCAATTTAATTGTGTCCCAGAAGAAAACATATTTTCATAGAAGAATGTCAATATAGTCAGATGAAAAAAAGTACGTCTTTTGTTACGAAAATTTTTCCCACTGAGCATGAACACTGTATTAATTTTCTTATTCCAAAAGCTCTAAAACAAAATGTCATTTAACGAAACACTATCGATATTATCAAAATCTTTTGGTGAAAAGAATTCAGTATTTTATACAAGTTGGCAGTACATAAAACTTACTAAAGAATATGAGGATTTGTTCATATATGAAATGTGATAAATTTAATTTGGATAAACTACTGACATATTTAACTATCTAATCTTTGTTAAAGTTTTGACATCAAGCAGCGATGCAAAAATACGCTCATCTAATTCTTACAAATCTTGAACAGTATTCAAAGTTATCGACACTGACTGTTTCAAAACTTTCATAATGTCAGTTTTAGGCACAATATGGCACAAATCGAACAAAAAGCCACGTCAGAGGTTCAACTAGTTCGAAAAATGACCATATTGAACAGGTGAAGAGTCTCATCCCTTGTTTCCTGTTTAGGATGCGTTTTCGGTTTTCTCTTTTCCAGTCTTTTCACTCCTATGTAGCCCCCTGCACATCAGTGGCGTTACCGCCTTGCTCGGGGTGATATGATTAAAAAATATATATATATAACCAAAATAAACAATTCGAAATAATAAATACTGCCAAAATTAACCCATTCTAGGTCACTGATATTTTTCATTTAAGAAAAGACGCTCATTTAAAACCAAACAATGTTTTAATTGTAACATCCCTCATGTTGTTAAAACTAAAAAAAAACCAGTTGTTTTCTTATTAAAAATAATTTTAACTCAAATTGACGATAATTATTAAACCTGGAGAATTGGCTGATTAATTTATACTGTGGAAAGTTCATTGTCTTTAGAGAAAAAATATAACTAAATAAACACTGAGTAATCAGAAAAAAATTCGCGAGTATTTTCTTAGAGAATTTGGGAAAATGTACAAAGTTAAATGCATATTTTAAATTAAAAGAAAATCTGTTAATTTTTAAGCCGAAAAGAAATATATCCTTTGTTGTGTTGGAGTCTAAAACCGAATTTGATAGGCTGAAAAATCTCGGAATTATTGAAAAATACATTATTCCGAATGGACTACTTCTGCAGTTTAACAAAATTATTTATATGGAACTACAGCTCATAAAACCGATTCAACATTTTTTTCAGTGACTAAATGATAACGAGTTCAAAATCAGTGAATCAGTCAATTCTTTATATATATGATTAAGTATTTACGTCAGGTAATCAAGGAAAAAGAAGATTCGATCCCATTAGAGTAAGTTTCTTTTAAGAAATATTTTCCTACGAATCTGGTAACGCTACAATTATTTTGGTTTAACAAATTATTATAATATTCATACGCTAGATATGTACAAATTGGGAGCACCTCTGAATAGTTTCTTTTAGAAGGGTAAGAAAATTGTCAGGGGAAATAATTCTGAAGGAATTAATAACTACTAACTTCAGAGCTATAGCCGCAGCGTCTGGCGCTAATGAACAGAGTATAAAAGTGGAAATAGTTCATATATTCGAAGACGGTTCAGTGAAAGCAATCGCCCTCGTCTTCAAGAAGTTTGACAAATATGGAAAATGCTGCAGTCAAACGGAAAAGGAAAGGCTTGTTATAATTTTGGGGACCAACACTTCCACAGAATGATATTAAAAATATTTATGTTGCAAACTAATCACCGTCCATTATTAAATATAGTCGCTTCTAAGAGAGGGATACCCACACTTACTGTAACAGACAACAGAATCTGGCTACAATTTTATGGAAATAGGATTTCAAGGTGGAATTTCTATCGTCAACGAATTGGAACAGGCTGATAATATTGTGAAGATAATGTATTTGTTTCACTGGAATTAAAAGATAAAAAAAGACTTGCGTGTAGCAATATTAGATAATTACCGGTCACGATAGACGAGATCAAAATTCATTCTAAAATCCATGCGTTTATTCAAAATTATATGCATGATGTTAAGTCGAATTGGAGTATATCTAAAATTAAGTCTGATAACAATAACACAGCATTTTCTATTTGTGATGGGGGGACTTTTGAACGCGAATAAAATTGCGATTCATTTATGACTACAAAAAATAATTTCTATGCAAATCTTCATAGGCTATCTTGGAATAGTAAGGATGAGGTCTATGATGAAAAGCTACGTTTATTGCCCAAAGATATTCAAAAACAGTTAAAAAATTTAATGGTTGTAATTCGGTAGTAAAGTCACCAATTATCTGGCATGGCCGAGCAGTGATTAAAACTACATATGGATTTTGTTGGACCACTATATAATTCATATTAATTAATTGTTCTCTACAGTTTCACAAAATGACAAGATATATTAAAGTCTAAACGACCAACTACAGCAATAACGATTACATACTTATGTGACGTTTTGCAAGGTTTCCAGTACTTCCATCTCATAATGGAACGCAACATACTTCTAGTGAGTTTTAAGGTTTTCAGCAAAAGCTCCGCGGTTAAACACTTGACAACACTGATAGCATAAACACTGACACCGGGAGTTAGTAAGGAAGGAGAAAAGATCTTAGTGAGAATGAGACAGAAGCGAGCTTTATATTCTGACTATAGAATTCAGCAAAACTACGTTATCCAAGCGGCATTATATTACTTGATTATGTTATCTTCATTAAATGCAACGAAAATATATCATTTCATATCCGTCGTTACAAAGATAACGATAAACGTGCGTGTATGCATGTATGTATTTTTCAGTGAATGTTTCAAGAACGATGCTAGAAATGGTATGATTAGATACTGCCAGGAAATGTGAAAGATCGAAGAAGAGGTGCAATGAATTCGAGAAAATCTACTTCAGCGGCGCAAGATTGAATTGTTACTGTAACACGTCAGGCCGGGCTGGTCGTTTAGTGTGACACTCGTTCCCGTTGACGGTCGTGACGATCCCAGTTGTGACACTGCCCCCCGGCTGGCCGGTTGGTTTGGTCGCTGCTGCTGGTCGTGACGTTCTCCAGTCGCCACAAATGTTGCTGGTCGAGACGTTCTCCGGTCGCCACAAATGTTGGTTTACAGGACGTCTGTTGCAACAACGCACCACTGTTCCATGTTGTGATTTGAATCCAGAGGTCACGTCGTGCAATTTTAGTAGTCGCCCTTTAGAGCCAGTCCGGACACTGGTGTACACTTGTGGTAAAAAAAATAAATACGGCACCAAAAAAAATTAATAAAATAAATGAACAAAGTCGTACAAGCCTGAAGAACCACGAAGAATGTCTTTATAAAAAAAAACAATGTTTTTCCTTTCACAGGAATACAATTGTCGAAAAGGATAATGCAGTTGTCGAAAATGCCGAATACAACGAAGGGTGAAAATTCGCTAAAAGCATCAGAGCTTCCAATCCTTAAGAAAAAAATGTCCTGTCTAAGTTTCGTTAAAGTAGACAGAGCTCTTCAAATTTTCACTAAAACCTAATCAGTATTATCTAAAGTTAGAGCTGTCCGTTTCTCTTTTAGGTGATTTTAAAAAAGATAATAAATTTCTTTCGGGTTCTTATCCGAACTCGACGGAATTTGCCGAATCAGAGGCAGTCAATATAGGCGAATGCGGCGGTGATGGCAGCGGCGGTGTGGGGTTGGTTTCCCTGTCGTATATTAATTAATATGAATTATATAGTGGTCCAACAAAATCCATATGTAGTTTTAATCACTGCTCGGCCATGCCAGATAATTGGTGACTTTACTACTGAATTACAACCATTAAATTTTCTAACTGTTTTTGAATATCTTTGGGCAATAAAATTCATACTGAAATTTTCTCGTCTTATAACCTTTTTTAATCCTCTCTGGGGATCTACCCGGCTCGAAGCGGTCGGCCAGTGAAATCGTTTTCCGCCCACTTGCTTTGTGTAAGGGGTTATCTCCACGAATGAGATATCGCCAGCTCACATTGTATTCCGATTTTTCCAATTTCCCACAGATTCCTGTTTTCCCAGAAAAATTTGTTGAAGGACTTTAACCCCGCCTGACCCCATCAAATAATTCTGACACCTCTTTTGGCTGAAATTTTTTTAGCTTTACCGAAAAATATCCGCTTCAAACCGAAAGAAGAAAAAAATTATATATCTTTTCTTTTCTTTCCCAGAAATAGTTAGATTTTATATTCCCCGGATTTTAGAAATTCATGATAGTATCAAAATAGTTAATTTTTCTATTACTCATATTTTGCCAGTATATAATAGAATTAAAATTATTTTTTACATAAACTCACATCGCGTATTACAATAAGGCATAACTAATAATATTGCTAATATCAATTTCTCTCTCTCCACTGTATTAAACTAAACAAGAGAAAGTATCCCTGCGGGAGAAGGGAAAGTATCCCCGCAGGAGATAGTGTCACAGTTACGAAAAGGAGTCATGTACAAAGTTAAGTTAATGTACGTTAAATATAACATGAGAACATTCCGTGAATGCTTCAAGCTTTGCCCATCAGCTGAATAACTAAAACATCGTGACTAAAGGGTACTTTGTCTTGCTTGTTTCAGAATATATACTTCTTGCTGGTTTGAAGAGATGAAATCAATACTGAAGTGCTTCACTTCAAGGCTATACTCGAGAACCAAGAAGCCGCCATGGTGTATGTATGTATATATTTATGTACACTACTGGCCATAATTATTAGACCATTCCAGTGTTTTAAAATATGATGTATTTCATACTATGTTTTAGTATTTATTACCAAGTAAATAATTGCAAATGAAAATAGAATGGTTCTTTTGCTAATACTGCACAATAACATGTGCATCAAATGAATTTATAAGCATTTAATAATTACCTATATTGCAGTTTCATCAATGAAAGAATGAAGAAAATTTAGGGTGATTCGGACGAGTTCATATTTGCTTCCTTGCCTTGTAAAATTTTGCCAAGTAATAATAACAAAAGAAATATTATATTTTCATTTAGCTATAAATACTAAAAATAATATGAAATACATAATTTATTTAAAAAAAAACTGGTATTGCCTAACAATTATGGCCGGTAATGTATGTATATATGTATGTATGTGTGTACATAGGAATTATTGGCAACTTCTAGATACCCCTATGTTCCTAATATTTGACTACATGATTAAACATCCGAATTTTAAACCGAAACCCGAATTGGTAAATATAGGATTTTTCAGCCTTCCTTATATATATGTACATAATAATATTTTTCTATCTAACCGTATAGGAGTTTTATTCACT
The DNA here is from genome assembly GCA_037127315.1 of Ascarosepion bandense. Classification (NCBI taxonomy): domain Eukaryota; kingdom Metazoa; phylum Mollusca; class Cephalopoda; order Sepiida; family Sepiidae; genus Ascarosepion; species Ascarosepion bandense. Next base: position 951,121 of record JBBBDQ010001209.1, read on the forward strand.
AATTTCATATATCAGTAAAGCACTATTTGTCATTGTTTTGGGTGAGGAAATATGTAGAAGCACATTTACATTTCTTTCCAATATCGACTGAAAGAAATGCTAAATTAAATTATCTTACATTTATTTTTTCTTCCCCATTAGCACTAGATATAACGCGTTTACTAACGCCTTTATATAAGCATTTCTATAATCTTCAGAAAATAGGGTCATGAAGTGGATTTCGTCAAGATTTCAACACCTTCAGAAATGATTTCATGTCTATTAAGTCTACAAAAAGCGTAGATATTTCTTGTCATTGCATTGTATTTATCTATTTAGAGAACAATACGTAATTTGAAATTCCTGGTGTTATCGCCCCTATTTTGACACGTTTTGGTGTCGTTCGTAACAACTTTATTACAAAGTATTGTTTCTCACGCAAATATCCATTTTTGCCTAAAAGAATAACCATTAGATTTCGTGATCAGAAGTCATAAGTGGTGGTCTCGTCCCAGTATCAGATATTTTCCTGTTGCAATAGAATGAGAGACCGACAATTGGATGTCACTTTGAGGGGAGACACGAACGTTTAAGCAATGTGTAATAAAATCCCCTAGGAATTTCAAACATTTATACAAAGAACTGTTTAGTGTCATTCTGTGTTGAATGATGTCATAGGAAAAAAGGCAATGTTGGGATCTCACCAGAATATCATCCCTTAGAAATGATTCCGCATTGGCGAGAAATTTAGCATGAATACGGTCCGCAAAGGGGCGGATGGTAAAAAAATAAGTGTTTAATTGGCAGCTGTTGAGGTTTCTTGAAGTATGGAGTAGCATAAATTTCCCGCTTTTTAACCGAATTTGGTCAACCGAAAGAGATTGGCCACACATCTTTTAAGACTAATTCATACGCAATCGCATTTCCTAGAAATACGTACAGAGTTTCACCATATAATCCATCGCAATGTATAAGTATTTCATGTATATATTCATGTATAAAGGTCCCTATTTTAATATGTATTTCGAAACTGTAGATAGCTTAGCACAATAACACAAGAGATAAATATTAGAGAGATTGTGTCACGTCAAGACTTCAAATAAACTGCTATAATTTGTCTTCTTTTTCTTTATGTGTTTAATCATTTTGGACGTAGGCGATCATGGACTTCCACTTGTAGCCTTGTCGTTCTTAATATTTGGTATCTCTCCCAAAACCTGTTCCGACATCAGTTTCCTCAAGCTCATCGAATATGTTTTGCGCTGTTTCCTCGTCTAGTTTTTCTTCTATTCGTTCTGTAAGTATTTGATTCTCCACATTCTTCTTCCTCATTACGTGTCCAGAAATGTCAGCTGCTCTTCCTGATGCCATGTGAAAGTTTTCTTCTCGTTTGCATACTTTCAAACACGAAGTCGTTGCTCGCATGCTCGGTTCAGAGTATTTTCGGCTTACGTCTGTAGAGCCATATTCACATTGATTTTAGCATCTCCTTCATCCTTGAATGGATCGTTTGTCCCACAGGGCTCTATCCTGGGCCCGGCGCACTTCCTTATTTTCATCAGCGACCTCCCAGATGAGATCAAGTCCCAAGTAGGCATCTACACAGATGACATCACAATATACTCAGGCACCAGTAAGAAACCTGCCGTGGTGGACAGACATAATCTCGCTGCTGACCTTGAACGGGATCTACACTCTGTGGTGAATTGGGGCAAGAAGTGGCTTGTCAGCTTGTCAATGCGTCTAAGACCAAGCTGCTGTCTGTCAACCATCACAGGCAACCTCTCCTGCATCCCATAAGCATGGACCAAGCGATTCTCCCTGAGAGCAATACACTACGCTTCCTCGGCCTTACACTCTCCTCAGACCTCAAATGGAACCACTATATTGAAACCAGAGCTAAATCTACTGCTAAGAATGTTGGGTCACTATGTCGATCCAGGATGTTTTTTCCGCCTGAATCCATCCTGCATATATACAAGGCAACCATTCGTCCGTGCATGGATTACTGCTGCCATTTATGGTCAGGCGCCCCTGCCGTTCTCCTCAGTGTTCTCGACAGGTTCTAAAGGAGAGTCTGTAATGTGATAGGTACTGATCTGGCGGCTCGACTTCAGCCACTTCCCCACCGTTTGTTCTATAAATAATTTCATGGCTTCTGCTCGGACGAACTTAAGTCACTGGTGCCTCCTCAACAGGTGTTTACTCGTGCAACCAGATTGGCATCGGGGTCCCACCCATTCATAGTCAGATTAACCAAATGCAGATGACAATTCTACTCCTGTAGCTTCTTCTCTCGCACTTCCCGTCTGTGGAACTCGCTCCCATATTCTTGCTTTCCTGACGACTACAACCTCCAGAAATTTAAATGCAATATCAATACTCATCTATTAACCACTGCACTTTAGCTCGTTCCCTTTCTCTCCGCCTACGTCATCGCACCTGCATTCTCAGTTTTCTATTGTTCCTTTCTAACTAGTTTGTACTCCTCACTCTTTTCTAATTAATCTTTTTACACTTATGTAGTCCCCCGCTCATCAGTGGCATTTCTGCCTTGCTCGGGGTGAAATGATTAAACAAAAATTATATATATAATAATAGATATATCATAACAATCTATCACTATTTTCGTTGTTTCCAAAGTGATCTTCCTGTCTCTTAGTACTCTGGTTAGCTTTTGAAATGCATTGATGTAAGTAATGGGAAAATAGCCAATAACAGCATATTGTACGTTCCCCAATACTTACACCAATGTATTGAAGGCAAATTCAGAGTATTGCCTATCTACCAAAATGCCGACTATGACATACTCATGATGCAGGAGAAAATACTTATAAAATTACAAGCCTTCCCTCAACAAAACAACATAAAAAAATTAAGACACACTCAGACTAAATTTAAACGCGCTTTAAAATAAAAAATAACTTTTGCAAGAAATTGCAAAAACATAATAATTCTAGATTCTAAAAACAAGAAACAGAACTGAATGATCCGTAGAAATAAATCAAGATTGCTGAAAACAATTTTGAAGAAAAAAAAAAGATGAAACCAAACTTCGCAAGTCAATGTAACAATCTTCTGACCAATGAAAGGCAAATGATTCCCGAAATGGGAAAGGACGAGTCAGTGTGGGGGAAAAAAAACAACAGACATACATAATAAATTTCTGACCTGTTCACCGACGACTTTTTTCGGTCGTCTACATGTAACGTCTCAGACTCATCCACCTGAAGGAGTCAACTTTGGGCACAAAAGACGAGCAACGACACAAATATCATAATGGACACTTAATGAATAATGTATAGGTATACAAAAATCAAGTAATGTTAATAATAATAATAACAATAAGTCTAAGTTCATTTTACTGGGAGCAATTTAACCCAAGCCTAAAAATTTGTCGTCGTAATCAACGTGAAACCCATATGTCAGGCTCACATTTAAGATATGTTTAAGACAAGTCATTTGTATTTCTGTTACGTTGGCTAACAGAATTATGTGGAATAATACAAAGCAACGTAATAGTACAAAATTGGGTGTCTTGACAGGAAAGCGAAGTATTTACAAGTGGTGAGGATTAGTAGAATACAGAACAAGGTAATTAGTATACAGTATCGTCGTAGAGACGTGATAGATTGACTAGTAGAACACTTCCGGTGCAATACGGGAAATACCCGACTGACTCGCTCACTCGACTTCCTTCCTCGAGGTATAATCGCTATTATTTTATATAGTGATTCCAATAATCTATTTCCCTGGAAAGGTGGAGAGCGCCCCAACAATTTCTTTACCTGAATAAAGCCGCGGTACATCGGATAAGATGAATATTTCTATAACATCAATCAGGTAAAGATCGCCTATGTTTCCTGTACACGTGAATATCTAGTAAAGCAAGTAACTATTCCACGGATGATTGGTTCTTGGAAAGCTATCTTAGCCGAAAGAAGGCAGGTTAAAAAGTAACTTTGGCTTATCTGCACTTTGTGATCAAATATGTTTTCACGATAATATAAATATTTCCTGAAGTCAATTATTGTTTGTCTAGTTTATACGCTTTTATAAAATTGATTTTTTTTATTCATATTCCTTTTGAAAATCGTAAAAATCTAATTTAAGAAACCTTTTTGCGTCAGTCTCCGTTTACACTACTTACATTGTTTTCTTTATCTTTATTGCCATATTTACCACTTTTCGGGCGTTGTACGGACCGACCTTCTTCAAATGATTGGAATTTCTAACTGGAATTCTCTATTTTCTTTTTCTTGTTCACCTCTTTCATTTAGGTAACTGCATTCAACAAACAGCTCTATGGAATTGGCAAGAAAGATGACAACAACAGCCCAAACAATGTAAATAGTGTAAATAATTACAATACCTCATCACAGACAAATATCAATTTTCGTATTTATCATATTCTTAAGTGATACGTTATTCTAAATTTTTAAAAATATTTTTTTTATTTTTCTTCCGATTTCCTTTTGGCGCTATAATTGCTATTCCTTGAAACGCATTAATGGCCTACATGAATATTGATTTCTAATTAGGCATAATTTGATTATAGCATTCTGATTTAGATTACGAAATATCATCTGGAACTCTGCCCAAAGATTGACGGCCATCTGTTTCATAACGTTGAAACACTAGTTTCTGTAACATCACCAAATTTAAGCAACCTGAAGGCTGGTGAGTACTTAGATGGGTGACAGGTTAACAATATTATGTTACGTAAGCTTGAATATGTGGGTGGTGTAATTGATAAAGAATATGAATTTTTAATCACAGAACTGATTTCACCTTCCATTCGGGATCGTTATATCCTTTGAGAAAGATATAAATCCACCTTTTCTACTCCATTTATGGATTAATTAAAAGACTTGTATCAATAGATCCTCATTTTCTATAAACAAAATAAAATGGCACAGGAAAAATATTTAGATTTCGGCATTAAATAATCTACTGAGTTTGATTGCCACTAAACAACAACGACAACAACTAACTAACGAGAAATTGTCAAAACATAACTTCTGTACTGACAGTAACAATTTAGATTCGAGCAGATATTATATTTTAACGGGTACACTTACTAAAATCAACAAGTATATTTGTTACCTGTCTTGTGAAATCAACCAAGTCACAAGTGATAATGAAGTATTTTGAACAGAATTCTCTCCCGCCGTCTTCAGGTGTCTGTCTATTTTGAATTAAAAAAAAAATTATTTTTAATTGGTAGATTATTCTCGTATCGCTGTCTTTGCCTAGGAATATATTTCTTTATTAATGTTTTGTACTGCTCTGTTATTTCTGACCCTGTTTCTATTGTTTATACGCTTGTTATACCTGTCGAGGAGATTAAATTTAATTATGTCAGGATGGGGAATAACAATGCAGTAATCTACAAAAAGGAAAAAAGACATCCCTAGATATGTATAGCAATGCATTAATTAGATTAGATTAAGAATTCAGTTCGAATTTTGAATCAAACCAGGTTTGAAGAAGGCTGGGGATACAGCGAGTGACATGTTTTTATAAATGCTATTTAGACAAGGATATACTCCCATATTAATATAAGATAAATAATTACTCCTCACCACAAGAGGTTCATAATAATTACTCCTCAGTACAAAAGAATTTTGTGTTCCGACTACCCTAATGACTTTAGGTAAAACACAAATCTATATCTATTGATAGTAAACGAAAGAGACTATATATTGCTATTAGTATAGAAATGGTCATGATAATATAAGCCAATTAATTGGAAATTAATTGGAAAATGAGTTTCTGAAATACATTGTTAATGTCGTTTCCACCACTGAAGAAGTTTTTCTTTTTAGCATGTTGTTGGAAAAATGTACGGAATGTCAGAGTCGAATGTCATAATTTTCTCTTGAATTTACATGTGATAGACATTTTAGTTCACGTCGCTTTTGGAAGTTAACATGTGATGTGATCTCTTTTATTTGGTGCATTGCTTTGTGATTCTGTAGCCGTTATTCCACAAAGTTTGACAAAAATCATTCTCGCCAAGACCTACGCTCTCTACTTACTGTTAGCCATTTTAATCAGTAATATTTGAAAGTGGTTGTATGCTGATGACAGTCTTTATAGAGAGGTGAAAGTTCAGATATTTCTGAAGGTCTTTGGCTCCATACAATATTATGTAACTCCCGATTTAGAAAAGCTATCAAAGAATATGACACACGGTTGATATTAGTGAGTTGTAGCAATATGCTGTCTTTTGTGAAACTGCACTTAGCGCTACGTTTAATGTTCTTATCTCCAATTCATTGTTATATGTGATCCATGTACTGAGACATTTTATACATTTAGCAATTATCGAATTCTGTGAAATCTTTCCCGGGTTACGAGAGAGGATATGATACCGCCAAAATAATATCTATTGTTGGCCCTCGAAGGAAAGTTCATGGAGGAGACGACTGTTATAATTTATTAACCCATTGTATCGATGCCGATTATATTGCGTAGTTGATATGCGTTGGAAAGGTTCCAGTCACCGCTTAATCAATCATTACTATCCACTGGTTGATAATGGTCACTAAGAGGACGCAAGCTAATCTTGTTCTAGGATGGATCCTCTCCGATGCACACGGAACCCGTAATGCCGGTTCGCTGCATTTCTAACAACCTTGACTTGTTTTATTACAGTAAAGATTTAATATGAAGGAGGAAGACAAAAACATTGATAGGTATGTCTAATTGTACAAATCAGAATGAAGGTCGACTTTGAAATTTTAAAATATCAGTTATATGCTGGGGGATGCGGTGTGTTTTTAGCGGAAATGTTATTTTATTCGGCCACAGTTTTGACTGCTTACATCCGGTAAGATGCATACATTTTAGTTACAAAGTAATATCTTAGATTTCTCTGAATCTCATCTATTTTCAAAACAAAAAAAAAAAGAATATAAAAACTTTTTGTATTTGACCTGACTTGAAAGGTCTTTTTCTATGATTAAACTAGTTTCATCGACACTATTGTTGAAAGACAATACAGCATGGTGTTAGAAGGGCTCAATCTTATTAACATCAAAGTTTTATCTTCAAGATGTTTGTCATTATTATGAAAAATGTTCAAATTTGTTGTCAATATTTAATTTTTTTAAAAATCCTTTCTAACACGTTCGAAATTTATTTTTTGTTTTCTGTCAGTGATTCCCGCCATGTTTACATAATGTTACTACTAAAAAAAGTAATATTAAGCAACTCGTAGTTTGACACTTCAATCGAAAATTCTTCCAAAAATCAACTAATTGTCTGATTTTAATGAATCTTTTAGGTCCTATACAAAACTGAATAAAATTACTCATGCAATTATTCTGTTCACAAAATCGACGTATCTTATCTTCCCTCCAATGAATTGCATAATGTATTCCGAAGTATATCAACTATACCAATTTTCTATTAGTTAAATACAAAACATATTAATGAATGTTTATTTGTTTATTTACGAAACCATTTTTTCAAAAATCTTCTCTGCATTTTATGATAAAAATGCATTAAAACTACTCCATTTTTATTAGATAAAGTTTTAATTGATTTTATAAATAATATTATTTAAGGACATCACTTTCTGAATAAAAATAAAAAATATTTCGATGAATAATGAATTTTTATAGGAAATATTTTCAATTTTTTCTTTGCTAATCAAAGTTTCAAACATTATTTAAATTAGTTACAGTTACTAATTGTCTTCGGTCATTAATTTATTAAAGAAAAACGATATTTAAAGATGGAAAATTCAAACGCTTAATACAAATCATTTAGAATTAACATGTTTTAAATAACGTCAAAATTTATATAATCTTTCTTAAGCTGCACATTTTTGTACTATCGAAATTATAAGAGACGTATCATTAGAATGTTTTAAGGGATTTTACTCTTACAAAATATTAAAGTGGATTATGTCGATTCCAGATGTGTGAAATGCTTTACGATATTGCCTACTTGAAATGTCAACGACTAAAATATTTCTGATTAAGCAATAATTCTAGTTTAAATTTCATGCCACAAACAATTAATATTTGTTTCAAATCAGATTGATTTTTACTGTAGATTTGCTTATTTTCAAAAGATAACGAGTTAGACATGTGTATTTTGTTTTTGCAAAATTATATATATATATATATATATATATATATATATATATATATATAGTGTTTAATTGGCATAATGTTTAGCACCAAGGTTGTTTGGCAAGCATTTTTATAGTATAATAATATTTACATTATCCGGATTATTGTACTCATCTTTGTTCCGATTTGTACGACGTTTCGGGCGTTGTACCCTCCGGCCTTTTTCAGGTGCCAGGAATTTCGAACTGAACCATTTATTACAATCGCTGGGGTATATTATCTTCGTTGCTTGTGCAAAGCCTGAATTGGAAGTCATGAATTATCTCCCTCTAACTCTGCAATCCTTAATGACATATGGCCCAGTGGATATAGACGTTGATTAGTTCCTGGCTTGACTTTTACAGTTGAGAGCTCAATACTAGTCTACAGCAGTGAGGAACAATAACTTGCAGGGTTACAGCGAGATAACATGAATTCCAATCCTGGTTTTACGCAAGGAATGAGGATGACATACCCCAGTGATTGTAATAAGAGTTTGGTTCGAAATTCGTAGCACCTGAAAAAGGCCAGGGCGTACAACGATCTAAACCTTGTACAAATGGCAACAAAGATGAGGACAATAGTCCGAATAATGTAAATACTGTAAATACTAAATCATCTCAGAAATATAGACAAATAGAACGATCTATTATTAAACGTCATACAAATGGCAACAAAGATGAGGACAATAGTTCGTATAATGTAAATACTGTAAATATTAAATCATCTCAGAAATATAGAACGATGTATTATTAAACGTCGTACAAATGGCAACAAAGATGAGAACAATAGTCCGAATAATGTAAATTACGAAATCATCACAGAAATATAGACAAATATTGATCAATAATCAATACTAAGTGAAAACAGAGCGGTGAAATTTACAAGACGTATGTCTCTTTAACAGAGCAGATTCATGCCGCTTTCGAAGTTTCGTAAGACCACCGTTATGATGCTATCACTCGTCATCCTAATGGTGTTCTTATTAAATTCCGAAGTTAGCATGAATCTGCTCACTTCACCAAAACTTGCTCCCGATATCCATGGAGCCGAAAAAATAATCAGTGTAGAGAAAGGTGCAGATGGCGAGGATGTGTTTAGGTTGCAACTCAACATGTCCGAAAGTCAACCACGCACTTGGTTCCTCTTCTGGACATATGCATGAATGGTGCCTGCAGAATCCACAATTTGCTTTTATTTCGAGTGGCTTCTTCTTCAGGATGTTAGTTATGTAGAGGCTTTTTCATCTGATACTTAAACCATTTTCGTTAAAATTTAATTAACCAAAAAATACCTCGTTCACATAAAATAATCCCCTCCAAAAAGGTAATTAATACCCATGTTTAATCCTCAAAATAAAAAACCAACATCGTATAAATAAAAGAAAATAAACTCACACAACATTAATAGCAACTTTATTCCATCCACTCATAGATAGTAGTAAAATAAAAAGTATCTACCCTTTCTTAAAAAATCTTACATCGCAATATAAGAATTACTCAGACAAAACTAAAATATGACTTGTCCAAAAATAAGCTATTCCGCATCCCTCTCCTAACCCAAGACTGTATCACTGTGGCTACAAACTGCCAGCTAAATCGTACTAAACTCCCTCCACATTCACTTACATATAATATTACCAAAAATAAATCGTTTTCACCATTTATTTTTCATTTCAACTTATTACCAGATGAGGAGCAAATGTACCTCCGAAACGCGAAGATTTTTTGTAGTGTTAATATGTTTTTATAAACCATTGTAACAACCATTACAATATAAAGCTCTACGTTGTATTGAGCACTCCTTATAAAAGTAAATGCATGAACAGTGGGTTTAAAACCTACGTGTTCCATAACTTTCTTACAATATATATATATATATATATATATATATATAGTTATAGATGTCCAATCCGTAAAAGGCGAGGATAATCCAACAAGATCAATTTAATATAAAATATTAAGTGTTATATCTATATAAAGAGCGCAGTAGATGTTATCAAGCCCAATATGATGTTTATAAAGGAAAACTCAACACGTAATTTAAATTGGTTATAAATTATAATTCATTTCATTGAGCCAAATTATCTCACTTCATCAGACCACACAATAGTCTTTCCATTCCTTGATTTATACGCACTGATCCATAAATCCTGGAATTTCTTATATACGAAGGCTTTTTCGGTTTAAGTGAGCAGGTTCATGCCGAAATGGCAGATTTGTGTAAACAAAGTTATGACGTTCTCACTCGTCAGGTCTAGTTTCAATGCTCAGTGAAATTGAATCACCTTTTGTGCTTCTTAACGCTATCTCCACCCCGATATTGAGCACGTTACGATAAAAAAAACTGTCTGCTAAATCCACTGAAAAATAACACCTTTGGCGTTAAACATTATCGGAATTAAAAAATAATCGTAAATGAACAGTTAGTTTTTACCTGAGAAAAATCGGCAAATGGTGTACTGGGAATATGAGAGTTCTGTAAAAAAAGATCAGCCGAAAAACGCAAAGAAAGGACAGCCCGCAGCTACCAAAGTTGGAAAATGGTATCACAAATCCGCCTAAAGAAAGAATTTGTGTGGGGCTTACATAAAAATTAATCAATAATGAGCGCAACCAATGGCGTGGAACAGTACTCAACAAGAAGTGGTCGGAACCTATTAAATCGTTGGAAAAATTGGGGAATGAATTGCATATCACGAACAAAATGATCGCCCACGGTTCTGAAAGGACATAACACATGAAAAATGAAGAAAATAAAGATTGAAACGGAAAACGGAAATTGCCTACTGCGTCTGTTTTCCAACTAGTATTATTAATATTCTCCTTGAGCTGATTCCTCTGAGAAATGCATGAGACTACTTTCGTCATTGTCAGATGTTTTTCTTTTATAGGCCAGACCTTTACAGCTGTCATGCTTCTCTACAAATTATTTTTGTTGATATCTGTATCATTTAACGCTTAACTCTCCATTTTATCCAGGTTCAGCTTTTGTATGTAATTTCTTTACCTTGCTTCTTTTGCCTTCAAAATGACCTGTGAGTGTTAAATTTTTTATACCCTCTTTTACATTTTTGTCTACAAGAAATTTCCACAAGATTTTTAGTGTAATTTTCTTTGTAGTTTTTATTTTCCATCAGTCTTCTTGCCTGCTTACATGCAGGCTAATCTAATGTAGTTCTCAGATAGCCACCTTAAAAAATTCCTGATAATCTGCATTCCATTATGACTTAATATAAGGAGGCCTAATGACTGAACATTTTGCAAAGTCACTCTCCTATAGAAATACCTCCCTTACACTGATGCTACTGCTTCTAGATTGTCTTGACAGTACTAATTATACACACACGTATGTATTTCTGCGTTCGCATGCTCAGGCATGTTTGTTTATATACTAAAAATCCCTGGTAATGTAAAGAAAACATTGAATTGTACTAACGCTTAGTTTCTACTGAATTCTTCAAAATATCTACCTTTATTAAGTAATCAGGATGAACAAGGCGAAAAATATGTAAATATATATACGCACTGAATAATTTATCTGAATGTTGTCAGCGCATCGTCTGTGAAAATGGGATTCGAATCGATTGTAGAGATAACTCTTAGAATGTCATTACAGGCATGTAAACAAATTATTTTGATCTAGTGTTAAGTAAATCGAACCCATAATTTCCCTGGATAAAGGCACTAACCTTTTTCATATGTTTAAAGTCTTAGACATCAGTGTTGAGGCAGTTTATTCCTCGCAAAATACCAACGTAATAATACATTTATTTTTACTCAGGTTTTAGATTAGTTAATCGAACTGAACAAATGAGGAACAATCATTTAACCTTTTACATAATAAACGCAATACATTCAGTTTCTATTTTTATGAATTTGGCGCCTAGAAAAATTACTGCTAGCCACAAGCATAACGTTTTGTAGAGACATCATCGGTTCTTCGTCTTTAAGGTTGATGACATATCTGAATAAATTGCACATAAGAAAAATTATAACATTCGCATTTCACGCCAAATTACGGAGCTTAAAATTATTTTACTCGACCGTACAGTAAGTCCCAGATTTTGTAATCATCCACTTATATTATTTACAGAATTTTATATGGCGGCATCAGAAATGATGTGTAATCCCTGGAAATAAAATTACCTAAAAAATTATGTGTATCTAAATAATATCCAAATCAAAAATGAAAGATACTGAATTTTTGGAAATCATCCTTCCAACATTGAAAATACACTAAAATGTTAGACTTCATGAATAATTGTATGACAGGGTCTGCTGACTTTAGCTGGGCGACAAGCATTGTGCAAAGATAAGGTCGTCGCTAGAGTGACCAGTTAGATCAAAGAAATAAATATTAGAAATTAAGTAATAAAGACTGGGTCAAGAAAGAAAGATATATGGAAGAAAACAGGGTAAAATACAAGTTGAAAGAAGAGAAATGTTAACTGAAAAGAAAAAATATAATATTTGAATTATGACAAACCAAATAAAATTGTACATAAAACATTAAGAGAAATTAGGTCAACGAAAGAATGCACTTATGTACTTTTATCGAGAAATTCCCATAAAAGATGAAACAAGATTTCCCGGAAACCTTTAAGGACTCGACATAAAGGCAATTGCTTAAAGAGAATCGTTTGCCAGCCAAAACGCTTCCGAGAGAAACCAATATTAAATGATAGCGTTGGAGAAGGAGCAGATATATGTGTGTCAAAGGAAATAGGAACGGCTGTGCAAACAATGTCTAGAAAAAATGAATGCAATATGTTTTAACGATAACTGATTTTTCAATATTATTGCTTTGTAGAAACTAAAATGGATGAACAATAAAAATATTTAGTTTGTCTGAATTGAAAAGATGAGAAGTTATCATTATTTATATCATTCATACTAGAACGGTTATCGTCATCTTTATTGTTATTATCACTCTATTTCAGTCAATGTACCCACCGGTTTTATTCAGGTGGTTCTCGATTACGGTTCAAGTTCAGATCAAAATTTCCTGAAATTGACTTGATCAAGAAGTACCTGAAAATGATCAGTAGGTACTTCATCCAAAGCTTTGTGATAAAAAGCACCTGATGACCTGATGGAGAGCAGTAGGTAACACATCCGTTATTGTTATATTACATAAGCCAATTTAAAAGCAGCTAAAATAAGTAGTGCTTATTATGATGGTATGTAGGACAGATAATGTTTGACCTTGAAGAGGTTAAAATTGTAGTTGCGGAGAAACGTTCTTTTTAGAAATAGTTCAACAAAGTATACCTTCTAGAGAAGAATCTCTCTGTGTGGAACTTTATCTTTATCAATCGAATCCGAAGGGAATGATGAATGTGTCGTTACCCCTGTACGTGGCATGGATTGAAAGTCAGTGGTTAGTGAAAATCTGGATTAGAGGAAATTAACGAATCTACTCAGAAGGATAAATATATCAGCATATCGGCTAAATTTCGACGTCATCAGAAATTAGTCAATTTAAAAATAAAATCTTGAAAACATAACAACAACAACAAGCAGATATTTAGTTCAAAATTCTACCAGAAACGCACCTAAAGAGTATTGCCAATTCACTGTAACAACTGTTTTTAGATTCTGATCTATATCTATGTCTATGTATTGATATATACTTATGTAATATTTATCTTTTATAAAGATGCACACACCAGACACAAATATGAACATGATAACATTCGTTCTTTTTCTGTGCTTATACCGAATTACTCTAAAATATTTTAAGACTTCAATATAGCAAAATAAATGTTATTCTGAATAACCATCATCAGATGAAAGACTTATTCTCTTTAGCTGCAGCTGTGCACATAAGCATCGTGCGTTTTCAGACGCCAAGTAAAATGATGAATGTCTCAGGGTTCATGTCGCTGCTCGAAATGATTGTTTCCCCATTTCCGCTGAAAAGAATCCAAGAAATCTAAAGAAAAAAGATAAACATATCAAGAAAAAATGTTTAACTGTAAAAAAATCATTAAAAGCAACTGATGAAAGAGAATCATTTCGTTATAAGAAAACTGGAATTTCATAGTAATTGAAATCCTGTGTACTCATGAATTCTCATGAAATGAGATCAGACAAAAAACATTTACATTGCATAGTTTATCAAAATTTAAAGCTAAATTTGAAACGATTTCGATAATAAGTCAAAAGACATCGAAGCTAGATATTTTAACACAATTGTTTTATATTAGTCAAAAGATAAATCGAGACAATGCATATTTGAAATGAAGATTCTCTCACCACCAAAAAGGGTTTTCATTATATATAATTATTTAATTTCTTGCAAAGTAGACGTGTCACTAGTGAGCAGGGTGCTACAGTGAGAGAATAAAAACAAAGGTACAGGGGATAAAATATAAGAAATTGATGGGACTCAAGTAGATAAAAATGTCCACTGACGTTACATTTAATATTTATGACATTGTATCTATAAAAGAATATGCAAATGAAATTAAGTTCTACAAAGAGGAAATGCGAGAAAAGAAGCTATTAAAGCTGAAAGGATAGTTACGTTTAATTAGTTCTATGGCAAAAGTTAATGTCAATGTAGTCGTATGAGTAAATAGATGTGGCCGACGTAACAGGGAGAAAAAGCTCATCAGAGTAGTTTCTATGAAAATACTTGTAGAAAATACAGAGGGAAGACACATCACGTCGTTGAAAAAGTAACTGAAGACGAGATGCCAAGTCAGGATCTATTAAATTGCAGATCCTTCTTTGAAATTTTTGTCAAACACTTAATAGCAAGAAATGTTTTGAAAATTGGATTTTTGAACTTTGGTAAGTTAAATGGAATTAAAATCACAAGAATATTATGACACTCGATAAAATTTAAATAATGCCATCTGAATAAGAAATTAGTATTGGGACTCAAAACTTTTATTAAATAAATTAACATATATAATATGATCTGCGTAAATTACATTATAAATGTTTATTTTCAGTATTTACATTATTCGGACTATTGTACTCATCTTTGTTGCCACTTGTACGAAGTTTCGGCCGTTGTACGCTCTGACCATCTTCAGGTGCTAAGAATTTCGAACCAACCCTTCATTACAATCACTGGGGTATAAATTACTTATTTCTTACCTAGGGACTCGCCTGGTAGTCATGAGTTATCTCCCTCTAACCTTGTAAGTTACCTCACATATATGGTCTACCTAAGATTCATAAAGACGGTATTCCGCTCAGGCAGATTGTTGGCAGGTCTAGGCCTTGTGTGCCACCCTCTGAGTCACTTCTTTGTATATATAATTAACCCACATATAGGACATATTCGAAACTTCAAGGAACTTATCAGAGATGCTCCCATCCAATACAAGGAGATTGTGACCCTGGATGTGGTGAGTCTGTTCACGATGGTACCCACAGTGGAGGCACTATCGGTTGTCAGGTACAGACTGGCATCGGACTCATCCCTAAGAGAATGTAAGAGTGTTCGACTAGATAACCTGATGGAGATGCTGACTTTCTGCACACAGACAACACACTTAGGATCGGGATCAGACATATATCGGCATGATGATGACTTAGCAATGGACTTGCCGTTATCACTATCATTGGCTAACATAGAATACTTTCAAGAGATGGCATTAGCATCCACAGTTCGAAAGCCAACTAAGATATGTTAATGAAACCTTCATACTCTGGCCACACCAGGAGGAGATCTAGACGATATTGGATCATGTGAACTCAATATGACCATCCATACAGTTTACTATGGAAAAAGAGTGACAACAAACTGACATTTCTGGATATGCTAATAACTCGAACAGAGGTGGGGTTCAAGACATCCATATACCGCAATGCAACATTAAATGGACAATAACTCGACTTCAATTTCTACCACTCATACAACGTAAAGAATGGGATCATCCGTTGCCTTCATCATCGAGCAAAAGTCATAAGACGTGACCCAGAGTTATACGAACATGGAATGGTCATTATAAGCAGTGCCCTACAACGAAACACTTGTCCAGGGTACGGGACAACAACTCCAACAAACATTGAAGACAAGGTTTATGAGCATAACAACTCTCATAAACAGTCTCGGTCTGTCTACCATAGGTGAATTGGTTATCGGACAAAATACAACGGATCTGTGGTCAATATAACATCAGGTAGAACTTCAGAAGTAGTTCTACATTTTACAGGTACTTCTCCCAAGTAAGATCCCCAAGAGAATAGAGCCACACTAAGGACTGTGTGTACTCCATTCTTTGTATCTGTGGAAAGAAATATAAAGGAGAAACAGGCCGTCCTCTTAAGGTAAATCTACAAGAACTTCGCAAAGCCGTAACAGGAGGTGAGACGTAGCTGACCACATATGGAGGGAGAAATGGTATCACCGCCCTTATGGGATGAAGTTGAACTAATAGATAAAAAAAAAATATTTAGGAATACACTATAGAATAATTATTATTTACTCATTTTAGCTTACAGAATTTTGTGCCTTTAGTTTTTATTTCAGATAGTTCTATCAAATCATATACAAATATCAATTGTGCTTGATCAAATTAAAATAAAACGAATGTTTTTGTTGATTGTGCTCTTATAATTAAAACCCATCTATATGAAATTAATATGTACTTCAACAATGATGAATTATTATTGAAACTTTATAGATCATTAGAATAAGTTGTTTTTTATTTTTCAATTTAAAAAAAAAATACTAATCAGTGTAAAAGCTGTGGCTTGTGATGCAACTTACTGATACCAATAATTAAATTCATAACTCTTAGCAATTTTTGGGCATTTAGTTTTAAATACTGTTCGAAAGAAATGCCGATGTACCTAATTAGATAGTTTGAATGGAAAATATTTTTAAACTTGAATTTTGATATGAATCATCACAAGTAAAATATGTAAATTTTACTGTATGTATTCGATAAGTTCAAAAAAGTTTACAAAAGAGGTTGAAAAATGAATAAGGCATTTCACTATTTGTTAGATCATAATTAATAAAAACAAATAAACGTAACACTGCTTGGTACATATGTTAACAAAATATGTTTAAAATTTGCGTTGTTTATTGAAAACTGCACTAAAACTACTGCACTGTAGAATATATTGCAACATATTATAGCTAAATACTTCAGTACAAATTCCCTCTGAAGTAAATTAAGGTTTTATTGAATGGCACAATGATTTAATAATAATATGCTTTGGGTCTTGTTTCTTGTCAATATACTATTTGTTAATCTTCAGTTGTTCATTTAACTAAACTTTCTATTTTCTAACATGAAGGTAAATTCGCTATTCCCAACGCAGTTCCATTTATTAGATTCCTAGCATTTCATTATATGAAGAAATTTCTGCAAAAGCATGTTCACAAATTCTATCTTGTGAAGGTTAATCAAATTTGACCAGTGTACCGCGTTAGATTTGATGAATATAATTGTTTAATCTCTTCTGCGATGGCTCACTTTTCCTGATACAAAACAATATGCTTTATTGGAAAATTTACCCATACTTAGTTATATGTTTATGATGCAATTTGAATAAAATTCTAACTTTACACTTGTAAGCAGACATAACTAAGTATGGACAAATGTTTATTTATCTAATGGGAGGAATCTATATAATCTCTTCTTTCAATCTTTATTCCTTTGTCTTCATTATTGAGAAAAAATAAAGACTAGAATAAAAACACTGTGCTGTAAATTTTGTAAGGAAGCAGACGACTTTGTTTTATTCTTTAAATCGTATTGAAGATAAAATTTTTGGTTATAGAAATATTAATATCCCATTCACTTTCAAACCCACTAATTTTCATATTTTATCTCGATTATAAATTGTATAAGACTGTGAAACAATTCTTTGCACTGGTCATCGGAATTAAATTTTGAATCTAAACTTAAATCTTTAAACTCGTTTTCTCAAAAAAGACAACGATTTAGCAAGATATATTTTGTGTCATTATTTATCATATCAAACTCTAATATTCCATCTAAGTAGAATATCACGGTTTTAAAATCAAAGTGATGGGCCATGTGATTTTTACCCTCAACCTCACTATATTTGTAAAATTGAAAGTGTGGAAAAACATTCCAGAACCTGGTAAAATAGATTCACACATGTAAAGAATGTCATCTCTGAAACCTTGTATTGAATATATTTTTAATTATAATCTGGTATCTTTTTTCGAAAACTTTATATAAT
This sequence comes from Ascarosepion bandense, assembly GCA_037127315.1. Taxonomy (NCBI): domain Eukaryota; kingdom Metazoa; phylum Mollusca; class Cephalopoda; order Sepiida; family Sepiidae; genus Ascarosepion; species Ascarosepion bandense. The sequence goes on from JBBBDQ010001209.1 coordinate 969,410, forward strand.
CAGTATCACTATAATTTGCAAGTAAAATATTTTGCCACAAACTTATATGCAATTGTAAGTTATCTAGTACACACACACACACACACACACACACACACATTCATATATATATAACAAATATCTATGTTTCGAGATAGATTCTCTTCATCAGGAATGTTAGATTCTGGCTGTAAAATTGATTTACATTTAAATACAAAATCATCGGTTCGCTATTTATGTATGTAGGAAGATATAAAATTTTATGTGTGTGATCCTTTCAACTAATCAGTGCAAAGATTCGCTTTGGAATTTGGCCAGTAATTCTTAGGGAACTCATACCTGCTTTTTTTTCTTTTTTCCCTTTCCCTAGCTTTCCTTTTTCCTTCCCTTTTCCCCCCTAACGGTCAAGATGTCAACCTTTTTTTTTTTTTTTCCCTTTTTAATTTTTCTTTTTCTTTTCTTTTATTTTATTTTCATTGCTGCTAACATTATCTTATTACGTTTGATGTGTCTATTTTAGTACTAAAAGATGTCCTTTCTGCTTTCCTCTTATTTTGATCTCATCTTCTAGAAAACAGGGCAAGGTTGAAGACAGAAAGAAACTTTTTATATTTATTTTCAAAACCTTTATCAATAACATTTCTATTTGTTCTGCTTTAAGTCCTGCTACTATTCTCCCATATTTCTAATATCTATTTATTTATTGTAACAATTTTTTTGTAAAAAAATATTTTTTATAAAAAATATTATATATCAATATACTTTATTTTGATATCTTGTCAATTATTATTTTTCTTAAGCAAATATTAGGTATATGCAGTTATATATATATATATATATATTTGTGTGTGTGTGTGTGTCTGTGTCTGTGTGTGAATGTGTGTAATAGAAGAGGGTTTATGTCATGATATATATATATATAACTTATTAAACAGTTTTGGGTCATAGTTAAATTCAAGTACACAGTTCAATTAAATGTGTTCAATAAAATTACATTGTAGAATATTTGAATATCTTTTATTTGGGAACGAGATATATCGCGGCCTAGGTTTCTACCTTCCAGTATCTTCGGAGATTTACAATAACTGATTTTAACGTTTATCAAATACTCACATAACAGGGATTTTTATGAACGTGCAATTTTCAAAATTAGACGAAGCACTTAAGAGTGATATAGATAAATAAATAGATAGATAGATAGATTGTATATATACTATTAACAAATAAAAATTAAGGTCTTCGTTAGTGTTAGAAAATGCTAGGCAGAAGGCACGAGTAAATTTTCAGTTATAAATTAGGCAGAGGCTAATAAGGTTGCCTGCTCCTGTCTGCAGACACTGATGCACAATACATAGTGGCTTACATTTTTCTGATGGAAAAAACAATTTCCTGAGTTACCTCCCTTTCTATGTGCACCTTTACCTCTCCACAATTCTGCCCCTCAGCCGAAATATTGGAGACGAAATACCGTGAATGCAATTCTACTATTCTTTTTGACATTTTGAATATTGCGTTCGGTGAAACTGACTTCTCTGCATACGAAACTCACGAAGTCTGGAAGGCAGCTGAAATGTCAAGTCAAGTATCTTTTATCATAATTTATAAACAGACACACACACACACACACATACATACATACATACATACATACATACATACACTCTCTTTGAAATTGCATGTTCTAAGTTTATTAACTGACTCTATTCCCCTCGCTCTCTCTCTCTTTCTCTTCCTCGCTATATATATATATATATATATATATATATATACAGTCATCCGTAGACTGTCCTGTTTTGCTTATGACAGCTCATCAGTACGATAGACATCTGATTGATTCTAGCCAGGATAGAAATATATCCAAATATAATTAAAACAGTCCCATATATAATTCTTACTATGTAACCAATGGCTGTGTATTAACTGAACTCATATGTATACTAAGTGTATATTTGTATATAGAAATAATTTTTAATGTAACATGCTCAATTCATATTATTTAATATATTTTTCTATCGTACGTAGTCATTAAGATTTTAAAGCCAGTATTAGATTGAAGGTAATGTTTCATCAATTTGCAGTTGAAAAGGTTACATGTATCTGTTAGTTCTTTGAAAAAGTTTTTTTATATCGCTTCTCTCGAATGTAGAACTCTCTTCGAATTCTTGTTTAAACGTCAAAACTTTCAAAGCACCTTTATTTATTTATTTCTTTTCTGTCTGTTTCCCTTAGAAGTCGTTTTTCTCATATTCTCTAAAACTCAGTAACCTCTTGAGTCGGATTATCTTTAATGTCTTTCTTGGGGAGAAATAATTAAAAAGATAAAGACCAAACCGACTGTAATTCGAATTTGGTTCTCAGATTTTTAATTCCTTGCTGCTATTCTTTATACAACACGTTCATTCGCATTGGACCGCAGAAGAATAGCGTTAACTCATCCTATCAAATCCTTTTTATTTTCTAACACTTTGGTGCAAACGTGTGTTAATATGAAGAAGAAAGCCACCTGTTTGTTTCATGTGTAGTGAAAAGTAGCAATAGATTTTAATAGTGATTGGTGGCTTCACAAAGACAAATAATAAAATACACGGATCACTTTTCAAACCAATTGCACCATCTGTTACTCGCTATCAGGTTAGTGATGATTTCTGTCAGCGTGACCGGCAACCATTTCCAAAAAAATTCAGTTGATTACCCACATAATTCATCAAACCTCAGCCCTGTGGCAGAGATACAGCCCATAGAACATGTAGGGATGTGTTGGAAAGTATGCCAAAAATACTTCAATGTTGCCACACCCAGATGAAACGCTGTTAGAAATAACCCTAGAATCTGTTTGAACAAATATATATATATATATATATATATATATATATATATATATATAGGCAAAGATTTCATCACCTCGTAGACTCCGTGCCAAAGCATGTTAACTGCGTTTATATAAAAAGATATTTTAAAGCTAGACACTATTACTTAATTCACTACAAATTAAATAGATACAGATATAGATATTTTGACAGAAAGACACTACTGCTTAGCTTTTACATTGTTTTTAGTACAAGGAACACACACTCAAAGTTTGTTAAACATTTTACATACACCCTGTTTATACAGAGAAAAAGTGAGAGACTATGAATCTTAAATATACAAATATATAGAAACAAAGCAAAGGACGTCATCTTGTATGCTTGGTGCTGATGAGAATGTTATATATAAGTGTGTACATATATATATATGTCTGTGTATGTATATGTGTGTATGCATATATATATTGTATATTTGGCCTGAAATCCTTCTTTTAATCATGTTTCATTATATGTTTCAGTTAGATATTTTAGAGATTTTAAATATTTCCTTTTTGAAGAGCTAAGAATGTATAAAACATGTTGGTGATGATTATGTTTACATTAAGTATTTTCAAGGGGTTTATGTTCTAAGATGTATTGTGTAGAAGAAGCAATCATTCTAAGATGCGCTAGAAATGTTGTTGTGATTCCATATTGAGGTTTTCTTTAGAAGATGACAAACAAGATACTACCGTTGTAGAATGGCTCAAGTTAGTGTATGCTTTATATAAAGAGAATCGAATGACTTAAAAGGCTTTTTGCAATTTGATTTTTATTAAATATTTTATTATTTTATTACACGGGAACTGACAGGTGTTTACGGATATCCAATTGCTGTTTTATGGCATGAAGCTCATAGGAATATTTCTTCAGCCTTGAACTCATCGTATCAACGTGAATATGATGCAGTCATTCATTTTATTACACGAGCCACAGTCTTGAATGAGGCATCAAAATTTATAGACTACATTAGTGATTTTAAGTTTAGACATTGTTATTAGCAATACTAACACTGAGAGTATTTGATTTTTTATAGTATATGTTATGATCTTAAAAAACTTGCTGGTCAAAAGAGGAAATGTTTTGTTTAATAATGCGTTATGTGGCGGATTCGTTTGATAAATTTTGCAAATCTGGTTTCAGTATTAAATAATTTTGTTGAATTATATTTTTGAGTTAATTTTATTGAACTTAATAAAGTATAAATTGTTTTGGTTATATGTGGTTGGGAAAATTATTAGTAATCACAATCTTCAGGAAAGAGGAGTTTAGGCTTGCTGTGTTGTTTTTTTCTGTTTTTTGTTGTTGTTTTTTAATCATTTCACACCAATCAAGGCGGAGATGCCACTAGTATACAAAGAGTTACAGGGAGTGAAACTGAGAAAAAATAGTATTTGGGGATTGAGAAATAAATAATAGATAAATAATATTCAAGACGAGAGATGGCGATTGATGATACATTTACATATTTGAAGATTGTAGTCATCAAGGGAGCAGAAAATTGTAAAGACTTCCACACGAGAGAAGAGTTGGTGAGAAAGTGACTGAAGTCGAGGTGCCAAGTCAGGATCAATTAGATTGCAGATCTTTTTTGGATTTTGTCAAAACCTCGAGACGAATAGCTGGAGCACCAGGCCAGATATGGCAGCAGTATTGAATGCTCAGACTGATCGTAGATTTGTAAATATGCAATATCGTCATTAACGAGAAAAATTCTCTTGCACGACATTGTGACCCTTCATTTCATTACTTCCCTTTAGGAACTTTATTGGAATGATATATATCATTTTATGCGATAGAAGATTTTAGTGTTTCTGAATAAATAAGTGGGTATTAAATGGTTTGAGTCGAGTTCAACCGAAATTTTGAGAATGGGTTTTTATTATTGACACTTTTTTGGAATGAGAATATTATTACGGACTTTTTTAAAAGATGACGAGGCTTTAAATGACATTAAAATTTCTTACTAGTATAAAAGATTTCTCCGACGAACCGTGCATAGATTTGTGACTTGTTTTGTTCCGATATTTTGTTTTTGATTTGTTTTTTGTTGCTATGAACGCTTTATTTTCAACATGATTACGTTAATAAAAATGAATAGAAGAAAAAAACAGCATTTACTCAATTTTGTTAAATAGTCATTAAGTTGCATCACTAATCATTTTCCATAGTTTAGCGTTAAATAACAAGGTTAGGACTTGGGGACCATGCCCATAAAACCAATTCCAATGAATGTTGATACTCGAAAAGAAAAAAGTATTACTAGACACAAAACTTATATAAAAAAAACAACAATAAATTGTTGGAAGAAAAAGGTATTACCAGCAATAAACAAAAAAATTAGCAGTAAATGACCCGCCGAGGTTGATATGCCATAGAAACAAATAACCAACCAACCATAGTTTAACATTACTTTCAAAACCTGAAGAATATTTCTGAGCGTTCTTAAAACTATTTAAAACCTAACAATGTGTTTCTTTCTGTTCATAAATCCATGTTGCGAAATAAAAATCCTTTCATTGTCCTTCATAAATTTGATAAATAGACGAAACGCGTTAGTAAATAATACTTTTTACTTTTGGCTTTATTCTTTATGTATTCATGTAAGTGTGCGCGTGAACATTCGAACTTCGCAAAGTTGGCATCAAAAAATGTATTGATTGAATCGATTCACCGCTTTATCCAAACTGCTTATTGTTTTGTCAAATACCAAACGACTGTTATCCTGTTAGAGACACGTTAAAGATTTATTTTTACAAATCTGGCAAATAATCTATGCAAAATTATTCTGAGAGCGGCCATATTTTTTTCAATGACATGATTCCATTGATGCGTAAAAAGAATGTATTTTGACATCTATTTAAATTTAATGAATTCTTTGTGCATGTTGTAAATAATTACAATGCGTGTCAAATATTAAAAATTCACCACAAACGTCCTGTTAAAGTTTATTGAGATAAGTTTATTCGCCATATTTCTGCGAGTCATTTACACTCAGTAGCCGCTTTTTGTTGAAATTATGTCCACACACACACACACACACACACACACACACACACACACACACACACACACACACAATGATATAAAATAAAACGATTATCCCTTGAACGTTGGTAATTAAAAGTTTCCGATGACACAAATAAGTGTGCTCTGTTTGTGTCCTTGATTTAGAAAGTGTCTCCTGGTGCTTAATATCTTAGTCTTACTTCGGTGATGGCATTAGACTAACGTTTGACAATGTCTGGTAAAGGCCCCTACACAAACTTTGCTGATTTTATGCGCATTTAAAGATGCCGAATGATAAACAATCATTAAAAGATAAAAACGATCGGTTTGTAAAAATAAATGAATATTTGTCAAACAGGATAACGTCAAATTGCATGTATGAATTTATTAAACTGTGAAAATGTTCTAAGAAACTGATTGTGTGAATCAACAAAGTAGAAGTAATATCTTCTTTGATGAGTTGATATCGAGATGTAAGAGTTTAGAGTCGTTGAAGAATTTGTGTTTTATTACCCGTACTGGTATAAAAAATGTTAGCATTAAGCTAAGGAGTTGAAAGTAGTGAATTCGTATGACAATTCAGGCCCTTTCTTTCATTGTTCTAACCGCGATTATGTGAAAAGAAAAGGGTGATAAAGGGAAATGGCCTGCGAGAAGGTGAGGAAGTGCGAATGCGTTTAGCTGGGACAGTTGTGTCTGATCAGCAGTTTGAAATATATCTTGTTTCATCTAAGGTGTGTTTATTGTTCTCCATTTTCCTCTCTCTGACTGGCTGACAGGGAACATTATTATGTAGGCCGACTTGGTCACGTAGTTGGCTCCGAACATAAACTCATTTTTAAATAAAAGAAATATGACATGGTTCATTAAAATTTCTATTTGAAGTTTTCTGTAAATCGCTTTCTTTTTATTGGTTATTGAATATTCCCCACTAGCTCACAAAATTTGCCTTAGGCTTTTCTTCAGCACGGAGGCAATCATTCTTTCTATTAGTCAAATTTTGCAAATTCGAAAATAATTAAAGAAAGAGAGTTATATTTGTTTTGTATTTACCCCAACTAAATCAACTTTCTTCGAACTGTCGAACAGATTCTGAATAGTCAGATAAAATAGATATGAATTTAGGTATTGTACGATCCCAGTGTCATTCAGGATAGAGTCCTCAACAATCATTAGAGTAAATGTGTTTAAAAATATGTCATGCACTCATGTTTCTAACAACCTTTCTACTGACTTTACAAAACTGGCTTGGTTCAGTTATAAGATCATGTTCAGCGTTCGCGGAAATGTTTGTATTCTTGTCTGATATAAAACTCGAATATAGTATCTTTCATCCTTATTCAATCATAAAACAGAGCTCTTACCTCAGTTATCATGGTGTAGGATAATATGAGCCTCAGCTCGCGCAATCTCTCGTTGTTTTATATGCATATAGTGAAATTTGTCCCGATAATGATTCATTGTAATGTGACGCTCTAGAACGTTTATTTTACGTATATGGCACATGTATCTCTCGTTTGGTTAGATGTTTGATAACTTCCCGGATCGATATGATCTCTATATCTGTCTCTTAAATTAATATGTGTAAGAAATAATTGAACAATAACTAACCCATTAACAACTCCAGCATTGTTATGTCAACAGACATAAAATGGTGATTCTTAATATTAGGTAGCATGGTTATTGTTGTGGGATTTCCCCTTTCACTATGATAATGGACTCGACATGAGTATACATATACTCCTGCAATAGAGAGAACCAAGAGAGTACCGTGTCTGATCCGTAAGATACCAAACGATACCGAAGTTTCACAGAGAAAACAGCGTAGCTCAGAGCTCAAGCCAGCTAGAATAGTACTACACAGCACTCGTCAGTTCCGACGCGAACATACTAATTCCAGCACGGTTTCATTTCAAAGACGTGCATATATATATATATATATATATATATATATATATATATATATATATATATATATATATATATATTCCTTACTAATCGTATTCCTGGATTACTAACCTGCGTCCAGTTTATAACTTTTCGTTTAATAAAACATATTTTTCTATCTCAAATATCTGTTTTGTTGCTCATTATTTGTGCAGTTCCTCACTCGCAATCCACAACAGTTATCATCACCTGCCGATCGTAAATACGACACATTATCAGCCCAATCACTATAATTAAACATTATGTCAATAAACAATCGAAATAAGGTAGAAAAATGTTATTGACTAGTATTGTAGACCATTTACTGTCAATATTGTGTAAATTATAACATATAGATCAGCTTATATAATTAAATCATAATTACTATGTATTTAATCTTCCGTATAATTAATAATGTATTATTTCTTAGATTTAAAACTTTTTTCTGAATATAGGCACATGCACAAGACTACATGTATATGCATAAATATACTATGTATAAACATTTGTGCATTTTTAAATATGTGTGTACCTGAGTGTGATATCATATGCATATACTCTCGACAATATATGCAAAGATTATTTAATGAATTTTGTCCAGCGATCTCTCTCTCTCTCTCTCTCTCTCTCTCTCTCTCTCTCTCTCTCTCTCTCAGACCCAGGAATAACCAAACACATACAAGTATAATGTCAAGCTTGATTAAAAACAAGAACTGGCCTGCCTGTTTCATTTTTCTTGTATTTTTCCCATGTTTTCATAAGGTGTTGAGCATTGTATTTTGAATTGTTGATAGCCTGTTCGAAGTTTATATTGTATTAATGTTTTATTCAAGAAAACGTCTTATTCATTTCAAAGAAAAAATGTGTTGTCTGAGTTGCAAGGAAAACAGTTTATTACTCATCCGGGTATTCTTTGAAAATCTGGAAATTAGAAATGGTCAGAATTATTGAGAACGAAGCCACACAGAAAATAATCCCGTATGTGCAGAGATACAAACCTAAAAGTAAAGTGATATGGTAAATAAGTGATACAAATCGTAAAGATCAGTAACGGTTTCTAAGTTGAAACACATAAGGTTGCAATTGTAAACAGTAAACATCGACATTCCTAATCAGCATATTTAAACAATTTAATGTGTATCTTTAGGGAAATTGAACCAGATAATCGGTATCTTTAGGAACATTAAACTACTTAAACAGTACTTTAGTCACATTAAACCCTTTAATCATTGTTTTCGGTACATTAAAACACTTATTAATTGTCTATATTTTTAGATAATGTAGTATTTACACTATTTAGATTATTCGGACTATTGTCTGCATTTTTGTTTCCATTGCTATGACGTTTCGGTTGTTGTACGCTCCGGTCTTCTTCAGCTACTAGCAATTTCGAACCGAAACCTTTATAAAAATCGCTAGGGTATATCATTCTCATTTCTTGCACGAAACCTCGTTTGGTATCAATGAATTATCTCATTATAACTGGAATCTCTAAATTACTTGATCACGACTGCTGTAGCCTGATATTGAACTCGCAAGTCTTTGGGTAAAGTCAAATAAACTAACCAACGTTTCTATCCACTTTAAGGACAAGAAAAACTGAATTTCTGGGACTTATAAAATTAATGTTCGTAACTATTTGTTACCAGAGTTCATACTACAACTTTTTGGTGTTAATTGTTTTTACCAGAGCTCATATTGAAATTTTGATACTAATGATTTTCTCTGGCACTTCCTATTACTGGTTCCCAAATTGTATTAATCTCTATGTTTGGTTGGATTAGGGTATTATTCTAGCCTAGCATATGCGCTGATTCCTTAAGTTTACGTAGTTTTTACTGGCGTTCTGTATCTATTATTTAAACTTGTTCCCATAGGGGGCGGTGATCCCCATTTTTCCTTCATATGTGGATATCTACCCGATTTTTCTGTCTCTCCCCGTGTTACGACTTGCAATATTCTGGTAGCCTTACTTTAAAGTGGCAGTCTGTTTCTCTTTTGTATTTCATTCCGCAGCTACATGGAATGGCGTAAAAACAGTTCTTAGTCATGTCCTCCTTTGTTTGGGGTCTTACTTGGGAGAGGTACCTGCGAAGTGTAGAACCACTTCTGAAGATCCTCCTGATGTTATATGGATCACAGATCTTTTGTATTTTCTCCGATAACCTCTTCACATAGGTTAAACAGACCGAGGCTGTTTTCTGAGAGTTCTTATCCGCATGCACCTTCCCGTCCGTGCATGTGGGGGTTGTTTTCATGTACCCTGGATAATTGTTACGTAGTAGGGTACTGCTTATGTTGACCATTTCTTGTTCATGTGTCTCTGGATCGATGCTTATGACTTTTGCTCGATGTTGAAGGCAGCGGATGATCCATTTCTTTACTTTGTATTGGTGGTGGGAGTTGAAGCTGTGATATTGTCTGGGGAATGTTGGCTTGCGGTATACGGATGTCTTGAACACCACCTATTTCCGAGTTATTACCACATCCAGGAAAGCCAGTTTGTTGTTTTTCTCTTTTTCCGTAGTGAACTATATGGATGGTCTTATTGAGTTTACATGGTCCAGTAGCGTTTTGGCCTCTTCCTGGTGGGGCCAGAGTATGAAGGCGTCATCAATGTATCTCAGCCATGCAGTTAGCTTTAGATCTGTGGATTTAATGCCATCTTTTAAAAGTATTCCATGTATATATTAGCCAGTAATGGGGATAATTGCGAGCTCATTCCTAGGCCTTCATCCTGTCGATATATCTGATCCCAATTCTAAGTGTGTTGTTTGTGTGCAGATATCAGCATCTCTATAAAGTTATCTAGTTGAAAACTGGTACGTTCTCTTAGGAATGAGTCTGAGACCAGTCTGTCCCTGACTACCAATAGTGACCCCACAGTGAGTATCTTAGCAAACAGACTCAACATATCCACGCCCACCATGTAGTTTCATTGAATAGGAGGATCTTTAATAAGTTTCACGAAGTTATCGGAGATTTAAACATATGGAGGTGTCGTTTCTATCAGTTGTTTAATTATATCTAAAAGGAAGCGACTCAGAAGGTGACACACCGAGCCTAGGCTGCTAACAATCTACTTGAGTCTCATACCGTCTTTATGAATCTTAGAAAGACCATACATGTGAGGTAGAAACCCACGTTCACTACTGACTCTTCAGAGGCACTCAAACTATGTTGACTGATGTTGACATCTGCCTTCACAGTGGGTTAATGTTCATTATGTGTCACCTTCAGACCTTTTAATCTGTTTACTTTTTGTGATTGGCGAACCTTGACTGAATCAGAATTTTCCCTGAAAAATTTGTCCAACTCGTCCCAGATCCATTTTGGGTTATCTTCATCAATTATCCTGCTGAGTATTGCTTCGCGCCTCTGTGAGATATCGGAATGGTTTAAACATCAGTCGTACCTGACACGTGCTCGAACCAGGGTGTGTCACGCTTTTTCTGTAACCAGACGGGGTCTTCTTCAATTGACTGCAAATCTTGGTGCCAAGTTTTAGTGATGAGTCGTAGTTCGCTGCACTGGTTAAGGTATGTCAGATGCTTTAGGACCTTTCTATTCATCTCCGTATTTTTGGTGTATTGGGTCCGTACCGATCCTTCAGCATTTGTCTATGAAATGAATTAGTCTTTACACTATTTCAGTTATTTGGACTATTGTCCTCATGTTTATGGCCATGTTTACGAGATACACTCCAGCCATATTCAGGTCATAAAAAATTCGAACGGAACGCTTTATTATGATTACTAGGATATATAATTTAACATTTATTGTGTGAAGCCTCATTTGGTAGTCATGAGTTATCTCTCTCTAACCGGACACTCTAAATTAATTGTTCACAAAACCTGTAGCCTGGTATTGAACCCACAACTCTTTGGGTCACTGGAACTAAGCAACATCTATATATTTTGACACTGACAAAAGGCCGTTTCTATATGGTAAGCGTACAAGGACATCAAAAGGCCTTAACATTACTGAAAACATTGAGGAATGAGAAAGGTGATCACCACCTCCTATGGGATGAAGTTTAAATAATAGAGAACGCCACTGAAAACTACGGAAACTTAAGGAATCTGCGCATATGCTAGTCTATACAAATATTCTAAGCTGACTAAGCATAGAGATGAATACAATTTGAGAACCGGTAATACGGAGTGTTAGAAAAATCATTTGTGTCAAAATTGCAATATGAACTCCGGTAAAAAATACTATAGAAATTCATTAAGATCAATTATTGATATAGGAACTCTGGTAACATATGGTTACTGAAAATTACGTTTATACGTCAAAGAAATTATTTTCCTAAACGTAGACATAGACGTTGGCTAGTTCTTGTAACTTGACCCAAAGTGTTGTGAGTTCAATATCAGACTACAGCAGGGGTGAACAAGTAATTTAGAGGAACTGGCTAAAGGGAGGTAACTTATGACTACCAAAAGAGGCTTTGCACAAAGAATGAGTATAATATACCCGAGTGATTGTAATAAAGTATTCGGTTCAAAATTCTTAGCACCTAATGAAGACCGAGGCGTACAATGACCAAAGCATCGTAGAAATGGTAACAATTACGAGGGCAATTGTCCGAATAATGTAAATAGTGCTAAATTACTTAATATCTTATATAATATAATACTTATAATACTTAATAACTATGTTTAGGAATATGAAACTTCTTAATCAGTATCCTTAGACATGTTAAATCATTTGAACAGTATCTTTAGGGATATTCACTTTCTTTATCAGTACCATTAGGGATAATAATTTTTTTAATCAGTAACTTTAGGAATATTAAATTTCATCAGTATTTTACGGAAGTTAGATCATTTACTCGTTATGTTTATGGAGAGTAAATCATTTAATCAGTGACTTAGAAACATTAAAAATATTGTGCCAACTGATCTTCAGGTATCCACTCTCGCTTGATATTTCAGTTCTAGCTTGCATTCAGGAAGTGTTTAATTATCAAATAACAGGTTTTATTTGCAGAGAGATTTTAAATTATTCGGTGATTTTTGCTTAGTCACCGATTTTTGTTTTATTTTATGAATTGACTTTTTAGCAGTAAAGCTGCGTTCAGCCATGAAGTGGTGATCGTTACTTTAGGGTTAAATATTGATAATCGCTATAAGTTACTTTAATACTCAATGTCTAATTTCGAATGTATACCAGTATTTTCAAAATTCTAAATGTTTCCTACGTCGGTATGCTTCTTCAAGGTGTTGTTGACATAGTGGAATAATATTCCCTGCTTTTCAACGTATTTTCTATTAAATTATTCTATGTGCGGTTTTCATAATTTTCAACCTCTTCTCCAAACTGACT